>JAGKPW010002538.1:1660000-1865374 GCA_019926035.1 Melaleuca alternifolia | reverse complement strand
CATCGAAGTCGATTATCATTTTGTAAGGGAGAAAGTATCAGCTGGGTCTCTATGTGTTCGTTTTGTTCCAAGTCATGCTCAGGTTGCAGACATATTTACCAAGGCCATCTCTCGTCCAGCTTATTTCTCTCTTCGGCTCAAATTGAGTCTGGGATCAATTGCCCATACCAATTTGCGGGGGGATGTTAAGCATATCAAGCCACCAGATAAATGCAAGCTGGATTTACAAGGCTCAGAAACGAAGACTTCTAGAAGAGAAGTATAACTAGCACGCTAACTAATAAACTAACTCTCAGTTAGTTAGTTACTCGAAGAATTAGTTCTGTAACAAGCAAGATAAACTAGTATAAAGAGTGTTTTCGTGTATAAAGAAAGGTAGGCTTTCAGATGTAATCATCATCAAGAGAAATATACAGAGATTGATCCACATTTTGATCTTGTGTTCATCTGCTCATACTTCTTCCTTCTCTGTTCTTCAGCTTTGTTGCATCTTCTGTTTTCTTCTTTGTTCGAGATTTCTTCATGGTATCAGAGCTCCTCTGAAAGCCCAGCGATCACCAGAATCAGCATTGCGAGTTAAGCCCCCTACTGCTGTCGCTCTGCTGGCGTGAAACGAACGAGTAACAGTAGTCTGCATATGAGGTGTTTGATGAATTGCTCCAATGAAGATTTTTCAGCTCATGCGCCATAAGTAATGGGTGTTTACGTAGAGCTCCTCTGAAAGCCCGAAGTGATAAAGATTCCTGAAGAAGAAGAATGGCAGCACGAAGTCAGAAGTTTTCCTTCCCAATCCATGTAAACATTGCAAATTTTGTTACAATTAAATTGTCAGAAGACAATTTTCTACTATGGCAGGCACAAGTTCTCAGATTTCTGCGAAGCCAAGAATTGTATGGCTTCATTAGTGGTGAGATAGCATCACCACCTCAGATATTACAAGTTGAAGTTGAAGGCTGTGAATCACCAGTGGTTAATCCAGACTATCTGGATTGGGTAAGAACCGATCAACTTATATCTTCTTGGATTAGTGGTGCAGTTTCTGAGCATATACTAAGTCTGATCATTGGACTAGATACTTCGTATGAAATTTGGCAAACCTTATTAAACAGATTTACACAAAAGTCAATTGCTAGGGAGTTTGAATTACGAGGGAAACTTCAAGCTTGCCAGAAAAGGGAGAGAAATTTGCAAGTTTATCTGTGAGAATACAAACTGATCTGCGATCAGTTGAGTGCAATTGGGAAGCCAATAGACGAAATAACAAAGATGTTTGGTGTTCTTGAGGGTTTGGGTCCTGAGTATGAGAATTTTCGAACAACAATATATTGTTTGAAACCCCAACCCGAATATGATGAAGTTATCTCACAACTTGAGAGATTTGAGGCACGATTACAGAGTTATTCTTCAACTCATGTTAACTCTAATCTAGCCTTTTATGGTCAGCGAAATGCTGTGTCACAACAGAGATATGATGAGTCTGCTGGTGATGATTGTGCATGGCATAAAGATGTTTTGATAGTTCCAGACATTAAGAAAAATCTCATGTCTGTGTCCAAACTAACTGCAGACTATCCATGTTCTTTTGTTTTTGATAATATTGGGGTTTATGTGAAGGACAACCTCACCAATCAAATAGTGATGATCGGGAAGAAAGTCAGGGGCTTGTACCAAGTTGATAAACCAGCTACATTGGCTTTCTTTACTCAAAAAGTGCAAGCTGTCGGAGAAGATATTTGGCATCAACGGTTGGCACACTCTAATCACAAGATACTCAAGTATTTGCAGGATCACAAACTCATTCATTGTAAAGCTCATACTCAAATGCTATGTCAAAGTTGTCGGATAGCTAAAACTACTGCTTTACCTTTTCCTATGTCCAATTCTGTTGCTACTGCTCCTTTAGAGAGAATACACTGTGATGTTTGGGGACCTTCCTCAGTGAGTTCTTACCAGAATTTCAAATACTATGTAGTCTTTGTTGACAACTATTCTCGGTTTAGCTGGATTTATCCAATGAAGCTGAAGTCTGATTTTCTTGATATCTTTGTCAAGTTCAAAAGGCAGGTCGAGAATCAACTTGCCCAAAGAATTAAATTTTTCCAGTGTGATGGAGGTGGAGAATTTCTTAGTCAAAGGGTTCAGCAGTGTTTTCAACACTATGGCATTACACAATGTCTTTCATGTCCATACACCCCTGCACAAAATGGTATTTCCGAAAGGAAACATAGACATATAACTGAACTTGGTCTAGCAATGCTTTACCATGCTAGAGTTCCTTTGCAGTATTGGCTAGATGCTTTTGTTACAGCCAACTATATCATTAATCTTCTTCCTACTGCAAAGCTTGATATGCAGACTCCTTATTCCAAGCTTTATCACAAACAGCCTGATTATAACCATCTCAGGGTTTTTGGTTGTGCATGTTATCCATGCCTTCGACCCTATGCAAAACATAAGCTTGAACCTCGTTCTCTTACATGTATCTTTCTTGGTTATAGTGATAGGCATAAGGGGTATAGATGCCTTGTTCCTACTACTGGAAGAGTGTACATTAGTCGTCATGTCACATTTGATGAGCAATTCTTTCCATTTGTCAAACGGCTATGCCATGACTATAATGATTACTCAGGATTCTACAAACTTTGGGTTCAAGAGGTGAAGTTCTTTGATCCTAGTATTCTCAACACTCAAGCACAGTCACAATCTCCTTCTTCTTTATCCACTGATGCTGCTACTCGACCACTTATTTCCTCATTCATTCCTGAGGACATGTTAGCATCATCTTCTAGATCATATACTGATCCTAGTACTAATGATGATATCTTTGAGTCTGTGGCTGAAGAAAATCTTGCAAACTCACATGATGTTCCTTCCTCAGTGGCTGAGACTCATAGTTCTCTCTCTCAAGGTATTCTCTCTGTTCATCCCATGAAAACACGATTAAAGGATGGTATAGTTAAGCCCAATCCTAAGTATGCATGTCTTGTTCAATATGATGTCCCTGTTGAACCACGAACAGTTAAGGCTGCTTTGGCTAATAAAGGATGGCATGCAGCTATGCAAGAAGAAATGAATGCTTTAGCTCATAATCAGACTTGGATCTTGGTTCCATCTGCTCCTCATATGAATATTGTTGGGTGTAAATGGGTGTTTAAAACCAAGTTAAAGTCAGATGGCAGTCTCGAACGATTGAAGGCTCGTCTAGTAGCAAAGGGCTTCCATCAGGAGCAAGGTATAAACTTTACTGACACCTTTAGTCCAGTAGTTAAACATGCCACCATCAGAATTGTTCTTTCTGTGGCTTTGACTAAGCAGTGGTCTATCAAGCAACTTGATGTTAAAAATGCATTCCTGCATGGTAATCTCACGGAAGTTGTTTACATGGAACAACCTCCTGATTTTGTTGATTCTGAACATCCTCATCATGTATGTCTTCTACAGAAATCTTTAGATGGACTTCGCCAAGCTCCTCGTGCTTGGTTTGATAAGTTTAGCACCTATCTTCTTGAGCTTGGATTCATTTGTATTACTGCTGACCCCTCTCTTTTTGTTCTTCACTCGGGGGGAGATGTGGTACTTCTCTTGCTTTATGTCGATGACATTGTATTAACTGTAAGCAACTCTCACTTATTGGAAGCACTGATTGTCTCTCTCAGCCACCAATTTCATATGAAGGATCTTGGTTCTCTCCATTATTTTCTTGGCATTGAGGTCCATCGGTCTACTACTAATATGTTTCTATCACAAACAAAGTATGCACTTGATCTTCTAAAGAGAGCACATATGCAAGATTGTAAGTCCATCTCTACACCTTTGTCTCAGAAGCCTGTCATACTAACTCATGATGACCAGCTATTATCTGATCCGCGTGAGTACCGAAGCTTGGTTGGTGGTCTTCAGTACTTGACTATCACTCGGCCTGATTTAGCTTTTGCTACAAATATGTTATGTCAAAGGATGCAAGCTCCAACTGTGAAGGATTTTACTCAGCTTAAGCGTGTTCTTCGTTATGTCAAAGGAACCATTTCTCTTGGTATATTCTTACATCCATATAGCTCTCTTACTCTATATGGTTTTTCCGACTCAGATTGGGCTGGATGTAATCAAACCCGACGTTCTACTACTGGGTTTTGTGCTTTTCTTGGTACCAATATTATCACATGGTCGGCCAGGAAACAACCTACTGTGTCTAGATCTTCCACTGAGGCTGAATACCGAGCCTTGGCTTCAGCAGCTGCTGACTTAACATGGCTTGCTTTTGTGTTGCGTGACATTGGCATTTCATTATCATATCCTACTATGTTGTATTGTGATAATAAGTCTGCCATATCATTAACGGATACGCCTATTCTTCATGCTCGTACTAAGCACATCGAAGTCGATTATCATTTTGTAAGGGAGAAAGTATCAACTGGGTCTCTATGTGTCCGTTTTGTTCCAAGTCATGCTCAGGTTGCAGACATATTTACCAAGGCCATCTCTCGTCCAGCTTATTTCTCTCTTCGGCTCAAATTGAGTCTGGGATCAATTGCCCATACCAATTTGCGGGGGGATGTTAAGCATATCAAGCCACCAGATAAATGCAAGCTGGATATACAAGGCTCAGAAACGAAGACTTCTAGAAGAGAAGTATAACTAGCACGCTAACTAATAAACTAACTCTCAGTTAGTTAGTTACTCGAAGAATTAGTTCTGTAACAAGCAAGATAAACTAGTATAAAGAGTGTTTTCGTGTATAAAGAAAGGTAGGCTTTCAGATGTAATCATCATCAAGAGAAATATACAGAGATTGATCCACATTTTGATCTTTTGTTCATCTGCTCATACTTCTTCCTTCTCTGTTCTTCGCCTTTGTTGCATCTTCTGTTTTCTTCTTTGTTCGAGATTTCTTCATGGTATCAGAGCTCCTCTGAAAGCCCAGCGATCACCAGAATCAGCATTGCGAGTTAAGCCCCCTACTGCCGTCGCTCTGCTGGCGTGAAACGAACGAGTAACAGTAGTCTGCATATGAGGTGTTTGATGAATTGCTCCAATGAAGATTTTTCAGCTCATGCGCCATAAGTAATGGGTGTTTACGTAGAGCTCCTCTGAAAGCCCGAAGTGATAAAGATTCCTGAAGAAGAAGAATGGCAGCACGAAGTCAGAAGTTTTCCTTCCCAATCCATGTAAACATTGCAAATTTTGTTACAATTAAATTGTCAGAAGACAATTTTCTACTATGGCAGGCACAAGTTCTCAGATTTCTGCGAAGCCAAGAATTGTATGGCTTCATTAGTGGTGAGATAGCATCACCACCTCAGATATTACAAGTTGAAGTTGAAGACTGTGAATCACCAGTGGTTAATCCAGACTATTTGGATTGGGTAAGAACCGATCAACTTATATCTTCTTGGATTAGTGGTGCAGTTTCTGAGCATATACTAAGTCTGATCATTGGACTAGATACTTCGTATGAAATTTGGCAAGCCTTATAAACAGATTTACACAAAAGTCAATTGCTAGGGAGTTTGAATTACGAGGGAAACTTCAAGCTTGCCAGAAAAGGGAGAGAAATTTGCAAGTTTATCTGAGAGAATACAAACTGATCTGCGATCAGTTGAGTGCAATTGGGAAGCCAATAGACGAAATAACAAAGATGTTTGGTGTTCTTGAGGGTTTGGGTCCTGAGTATGAGAATTTTCGAACAACAATATATTGTTTGAAACCCCAACCCGAATATGATGAAGTTATCTCACAACTTGAGAGATTTGAGGCACGATTACAGAGTTATTCTTCAACTCATGTTAACTCTAATCTAGCCTTTTATGGTCAGCGAAATGCTGTGTCACAACAGAGATATGATGAGTCTGCTGGTGATGATTGTGCATGGCATAAAGATGTTTTGATAGTTCCAAACATTAAGAAAAATCTCATGTCTGTGTCCAAACTAACTGCAGACTATCCATGTTCTTTTGTTTTTGATAATATTGGGGTTTATGTGAAGGACAACCTCACCAATCAAATAGTGATGATCGGGAAGAAAGTCAGGGGCTTGTACCAAGTTGATAAACCAGCTACATTGGCTTTCTTTACTCAAAAAGTGCAAGCTGTCGGAGAAGATATTTGGCATCAACGGTTGGCACACTCTAATCACAAGATACTCAAGTATTTGCAGGATCACAAACTCATTCATTGTAAAGCTCATACTCAAATGCTATGTCAAAGTTGTCGGATAGCTAAAACTACTGCTTTACCTTTTCCTATGTCCAATTCTGTTGCTACTGCTCCTTTAGAGAGAATACACTGTGATGTTTGGGGACCTTCCCCAGTGAGTTCTTACCAGAATTTCAAATACTATGTAGTCTTTGTTGACAACTATTCTCGGTTTAGCTGGATTTATCCAATGAAGCTGAAGTCTGATTTTCTTGATATCTTTGTCAAGTTCAAAAGGCAGGTCGAGAATCAACTTGCCCAAAGAATTAAATTTTTCCAGTGTGATGGAGGTGGAGAATTTCTTAGTCAAAGGGTTCAGCAGTGTTTTCAACACTATGGCATTACACAATGTCTTTCATGTCCATACACCCCTGCACAAAATGGTATTTCCGAAAGGAAACATAGACATATAACTGAACTTGGTCTAGCAATGCTTTACCATGCTAGAGTTCCTTTGCAGTATTGGCTAGATGCTTTTGTTACAGCCAACTATATCATTAATCTTCTTCCTACTGCAAAGCTTGATATGCAGACTCCTTATTCCAAGCTTTATCACAAACAGCCTGATTATAACCATCTCAGGGTTTTTGGTTGTGCATGTTATCCATGCCTTCGACCCTATGCAAAACATAAGCTTGAACCTCGTTCTCTTACATGTATCTTTCTTGGTTATAGTGATAGGCATAAGGGGTATAGATGCCTTGTTCCTACTACTGGAAGAGTGTACATTAGTCGTCATGTCACATTTGATGAGCAATTCTTTCCATTTGTCAAACGGCTATGCCATGACTATAATGATTACTCAGGATTCTACAAACTTTGGGTTCAAGAGGTGAAGTTCTTTGATCCTAGTATTCTCAACACTCAAGCACAGTCACAATCTCCTTCTTCTTTATCCACTGATGCTGCTACTCGACCACTTATTTCCTCATTCATTCCTGAGGACATGTTAGCATCATCTTCTAGATCATATACTGATCCTAGTACTAATGATGATATCTTTGAGTCTGTGGCTGAAGAAAATCTTGCAAACTCACATGATGTTCCTTCCTCAGTGGCTGAGACTCATAGTTCTCTCTCTCAAGGTATTCTCTCTGTTCATCCAATGAAAACACGATTAAAGGATGGTATAGTTAAGCCCAATCCTAAGTATGCATGTCTTGTTCAATATGATGTCCCTGTTGAACCACGAACAGTTAAGGCTGCTTTGGCTAATAAAGGATGGCATGCAGCTATGCAAGAAGAAATGAATGCTTTAGCTCAGAATCAGACTTGGATCTTGGTTCCATCTGCTCCTCATATGAATATTGTTGGGTGTAAATGGGTGTTTAAAACCAAGTTAAAGTCAGATGGCAGTCTCGAACGATTGAAGGCTCGTCTAGTAGCAAAGGGCTTCCATCAGGAGCAAGGTATAGACTTTACTGACACCTTTAGTCCAGTAGTTAAACATGCCACCATCAGAATTGTTCTTTCTGTGGCTTTGACTAAGCAGTGGTCTATCAAGCAACTTGATGTTAAAAATGCATTCCTGCATGGTAATCTCACGGAAGTTGTTTACATGGAACAACCTCCTGATTTTGTTGATTCTGAACATCCTCATCATGTATGTCTTCTACAGAAATCTTTAGATGGACTTCGCCAAGCTCCTCGTGCTTGGTTTGATAAGTTTAGCACCTATCTTCTTGAGCTTGGATTCATTTGTAGTACTGCTGACCCCTCTCTTTTTGTTCTTCACTCGGGGGGAGATGTGGTACTTCTCTTGCTTTATGTCGATGACATTGTATTAACTGGAAGCAACTCTCACTTATTGGAAGCACTGATTGTCTCTCTCAGCCACCAATTTCATATGAAGGATCTTGGTTCTCTCCATTATTTTCTTGGCATTGAGGTCCATCGGTCTACTACTAATATGTTTCTATCACAAACAAAGTATGCACTTGATCTTCTAAAGAGAGCACATATGCAAGATTGTAAGTCCATCTCTACACCTTTGTCTCAGAAGCCTGTCATACTAACTCATGATGACCAGCTATTATCTGATCCGCGTGAGTACCGAAGCTTGGTTGGTGGTCTTCAGTACTTGACTATCACTCGGCCTGATTTAGCTTTTGCTACAAATATGTTATGTCAAAGGATGCAAGCTCCAACTGTGAAGGATTTTACTCAGCTTAAGCGTGTTCTTCGTTATGTCAAAGGAACCATTTCTCTTGGTATATTCTTACATCCATATAGCTCTCTTACTCTATATGGTTTTTCCGACTCAGATTGGGCTGGATGTAATCAAACCCGACGTTCTACTACTGGGTTTTGTGCTTTTCTTGGTACCAATATTATCACATGGTCGGCCAGGAAACAACCTACTGTGTCTAGATCTTCCACTGAGGCTGAATACCGAGCCTTGGCTTCAGCAGCTGCTGACTTAACATGGCTTGCTTTTGTGTTGCGTGACATTGGCATTTCATTATCATATCCTACTATGTTGTATTGTGATAATAAGTCTGCCATATCATTAACGGATACGCCTATTCTTCATGCTCGTACTAAGCACATCGAAGTCGATTATCATTTTGTAAGGGAGAAAGTATCAACTGGGTCTCTATGTGTCCGTTTTGTTCCAAGTCATGCTCAGGTTGCAGACATATTTACCAAGGCCATCTCTCGTCCAGCTTATTTCTCTCTTCGGCTCAAATTGAGTCTGGGATCAATTGCCCATACCAATTTGCGGGGGGATGTTAAGCATATCAAGCCACCAGATAAATGCAAGCTGGATATACAAGGCTCAGAAACGAAGACTTCTAGAAGAGAAGTATAACTAGCACGCTAACTAATAAACTAACTCTCAGTTAGTTAGTTACTCGAAGAATTAGTTCTGTAACAAGCAAGATAAACTAGTATAAAGAGTGTTTTCGTGTATAAAGAAAGGTAGGCTTTCAGATGTAATCATCATCAAGAGAAATATACAGAGATTGATCCACATTTTGATCTTGTGTTCATCTGCTCATACTTCTTCCTTCTCTGTTCTTCAGCTTTGTTGCATCTTCTGTTTTCTTCTTTGTTCGAGATTTCTTCATGGTATCAGAGCTCCTCTGAAAGCCCAGCGATCACCAGAATCAGCATTGCGAGTTAAGCCCCCTACTGCTGTCGCTCTGCTGGCGTGAAACGAACGAGTAACAGTAGTCTGCATATGAGGTGTTTGATGAATTGCTCCAATGAAGATTTTTCAGCTCATGCGCCATAAGTAATGGGTGTTTACGTAGAGCTCCTCTGAAAGCCCGAAGTGATAAAGATTCCTGAAGAAGAAGAATGGCAGCACGAAGTCAGAAGTTTCCCTTCCCAATCCATGTAAACATTGCAAATTTTGTTACAATTAAATTGTCAGAAGACAATTTTCTACTATGGCAGGCACAAGTTCTCAGATTTCTGCGAAGCCAAGAATTGTATGGCTTCATTAGTGGTGAGATAGCATCACCACCTCAGATATTACAAGTTGAAGTTGAAGGCTGTGAATCACCAGTGGTTAATCCAGACTATTTGGATTGGGTAAGAACCGATCAACTTATATCTTCTTGGATTAGTGGTGCAGTTTCTGAGCATATACTAAGTCTGATCATTGGACTAGATACTTCGTATGAAATTTGGCAAGCCTTATAAACAGATTTACACAAAAGTCAATTGCTAGGGAGTTTGAATTACGAGGGAAACTTCAAGCTTGCCAGAAAAGGGAGAGAAATTTGCAAGTTTATCTGAGAGAATACAAACTGATCTGCGATCAGTTGAGTGCAATTGGGAAGCCAATAGACGAAATAACAAAGATGTTTGGTGTTCTTGAGGGTTTGGGTCCTGAGTATGAGAATTTTCGAACAACAATATATTGTTTGAAACCCCAACCCGAATATGATGAAGTTATCTCACAACTTGAGAGATTTGAGGCACGATTACAGAGTTATTCTTCAACTCATGTTAACTCTAATCTAGCCTTTTATGGTCAGCGAAATGCTGTGTCACAACAGAGATATGATGAGTCTGCTGGTGATGATTGTGCATGGCATAAAGATGTTTTGATAGTTCCAGACATTAAGAAAAATCTCATGTCTGTGTCCAAACTAACTGCAGACTATCCATGTTCTTTTGTTTTTGATAATATTGGGGTTTATGTGAAGGACAACCTCACCAATCAAATAGTGATGATCGGGAAGAAAGTCAGGGGCTTGTACCAAGTTGATAAACCAGCTACATTGGCTTTCTTTACTCAAAAAGTGCAAGCTGTCGGAGAAGATATTTGGCATCAACGGTTGGCACACTCTAATCACAAGATACTCAAGTATTTGCAGGATCACAAACTCATTCATTGTAAAGCTCATACTCAGATGCTATGTCAAAGTTGTCGGATAGCTAAAACTACTGCTTTACCTTTTCCTATGTCCAATTCTGTTGCTACTGCTCCTTTAGAGAGAATACACTGTGATGTTTGGGGACCTTCCTCAGTGAGTTCTTACCAGAATTTCAAATACTATGTAGTCTTTGTTGACAACTATTCTCGGTTTAGCTGGATTTATCCAATGAAGCTGAAGTCTGATTTTCTTGATATCTTTGTCAAGTTCAAAAGGCAGGTCGAGAATCAACTTGCCCAAAGAATTAAATTTTTCCAGTGTGATGGAGGTGGAGAATTTCTTAGTCAAAGGGTTCAGCAGTGTTTTCAACACTATGGCATTACACAATGTCTTTCATGTCCATACACCCCTGCACAAAATGGTATTTCCGAAAGGAAACATAGACATATAACTGAACTTGGTCTAGCAATGCTTTACCATGCTAGAGTTCCTTTGCAGTATTGGCTAGATGCTTTTGTTACAGCCAACTATATCATTAATCTTCTTCCTACTGCAAAGCTTGATATGCAGACTCCTTATTCCAAGCTTTATCACAAACAGCCTGATTATAACCATCTCAGGGTTTTTGGTTGTGCATGTTATCCATGCCTTCGACCCTATGCAAAACATAAGCTTGAACCTCGTTCTCTTACATGTATCTTTCTTGGTTATAGTGATAGGCATAAGGGGTATAGATGCCTTGTTCCTACTACTGGAAGAGTGTACATTAGTCGTCATGTCACATTTGATGAGCAATTCTTTCCATTTGTCAAACGGCTATGCCATGACTATAATGATTACTCAGGATTATACAAACTTTGGGTTCAAGAGGTGAAGTTCTTTGATCCTAGTATTCTCAACACTCAAGCACAGTCACAGTCTCCTTCTTCTTTATCCACTGATGCTGCTACTCGACCACTTATTTCCTCATTCATTCTTGAGAACATGTTAGCATCATCTTCTAGATCATATACTGATCCTAGTACTAATGATGATATCTTTGAGTCTGTGGCTGAAGAAAATCTTGCAAACTCACATGATGTTCCTTCCTCAGTGGCTGAGACTCATAGTTCTCTCTCTCAAGGTATTCTCTCTGTTCATCCCATGAAAACACGATTAAAGGATGGTATAGTTAAGCCCAATCCTAAGTATGCATGTCTTGTTCAATATGATGTCCCTGTTGAACCACGAACAGTTAAGGCTGCTTTGGCTAATAAAGGATGGCATGCAGCTATGCAAGAAGAAATGAATGCTTTAGCTCATAATCAGACTTGGATCTTGGTTCCATCTGCTCCTCATATGAATATTGTTGGGTGTAAATGGGTGTTTAAAACCAAGTTAAAGTCAGATGGCAGTCTCGAACGATTGAAGGCTCGTCTAGTAGCAAAGGGCTTCCATCAGGAGCAAGGTATAAACTTTACTGACACCTTTAGTCCAGTAGTTAAACATGCCACCATCAGAATTGTTCTTTCTGTGGCTTTGACTAAGCAGTGGTCTATCAAGCAACTTGATGTTAAAAATGCATTCCTGCATGGTAATCTCACGGAAGTTGTTTACATGGAACAACCTCCTGATTTTGTTGATTCTGAACATCCTCATCATGTATGTCTTCTACAGAAATCTTTAGATGGACTTCGCCAAGCTCCTCGTGCTTGGTTTGATAAGTTTAGCACCTATCTTCTTGAGCTTGGATTCATTTGTATTACTGCTGACCCCTCTCTTTTTGTTCTTCACTCGGGGGGAGATGTGGTACTTCTCTTGCTTTATGTCGATGACATTGTATTAACTGTAAGCAACTCTCACTTATTGGAAGCACTGATTGTCTCTCTCAGCCACCAATTTCATATGAAGGATCTTGGTTCTCTCCATTATTTTCTTGGCATTGAGGTCCATCGGTCTACTACTAATATGTTTCTATCACAAACAAAGTATGCACTTGATCTTCTAAAGAGAGCACATATGCAAGATTGTAAGTCCATCTCTACACCTTTGTTTCAGAAGCCTGTCATACTAACTCATGATGACCAGCTATTATCTGATCCGCGTGAGTACCGAAGCTTGGTTGGTGGTCTTCAGTACTTGACTATCACTCGGCCTGATTTAGCTTTTGCTACAAATATGTTATGTCAAAGGATGCAAGCTCCAACTGTGAAGGATTTTACTCAGCTTAAGCGTGTTCTTCGTTATGTCAAAGGAACCATTTCTCTTGGTATATTCTTACATCCATATAGCTCTCTTACTCTATATGGTTTTTCCGACTCAGATTGGGCTGGATGTAATCAAACCCGACGTTCTACTACTGGGTTTTGTGCTTTTCTTGGTACCAATATTATCACATGGTCGGCCAGGAAACAACCTACTGTGTCTAGATCTTCCACTGAGGCTGAATACCGAGCCTTGGCTTCAGCAGCTGCTGACTTAACATGGCTTGCTTTTGTGTTGCGTGACATTGGCATTTCATTATCATATCCTACTATGTTGTATTGTGATAATAAGTCTGCCATATCATTAACGGATACGCCTATTCTTCATGCTCGTACTAAGCACATCGAAGTCGATTATCATTTTGTAAGGGAGAAAGTATCAACTGGGTCTCTATGTGTCCGTTTTGTTCCAAGTCATGCTCAGGTTGCAGACATATTTACCAAGGCCATCTCTCGTCCAGCTTATTTCTCTCTTCGGCTCAAATTGAGTCTGGGATCAATTGCCCATACCAATTTGCGGGGGGATGTTAAGCATATCAAGCCACCAGATAAATGCAAGCTGGATTTACAAGGCTCAGAAACGAAGACTTCTAGAAGAGAAGTATAACTAGCACGCTAACTAATAAACTAACTCTCAGTTAGTTAGTTACTCGAAGAATTAGTTCTGTAACAAGCAAGATAAACTAGTATAAAGAGTGTTTTCGTGTATAAAGAAAGGTAGGCTTTCAGATGTAATCATCATCAAGAGAAATATACAGAGATTGATCCACATTTTGATCTTGTGTTCATCTGCTCATACTTCTTCCTTCTCTGTTCTTCAGCTTTGTTGCATCTTCTGTTTTCTTCTTTGTTCGAGATTTCTTCATGGTATCAGAGCTCCTCTGAAAGCC
This sequence comes from Melaleuca alternifolia, assembly GCA_019926035.1. Lineage (NCBI taxonomy): Eukaryota > Viridiplantae > Streptophyta > Magnoliopsida > Myrtales > Myrtaceae > Melaleuca > Melaleuca alternifolia. The sequence goes on along the minus strand of JAGKPW010002538.1, from coordinate 1,851,718 downwards.
CAGCGATCACCAGAATCAGCATTGCGAGTTAAGCCCCCTACTACTGTCGCTCTACTGGCGTGAAACGAACGAGTAACAGTAGTCTGCATATGAGGTGTTTGATGAATTGCTCCAATGAAGATTTTTTAGCTCATGCGCCATAAGTAATGGGTGTTTACGTAGAGCTCCTCTGAAAGCCTGAAGTGATAAAGATTCCTGAAGAAGAAGAAGAATGGCAGCACGAAGTCAGAAGTTTCCCTTCCCAATCCATGTAAACATTGCAAATTTTGTTACAATTAAATTGTCAGAAGACAATTTTCTACTATGGCAGGCACAAGTTCTCAAATTTCTGCGAAGCCAAGAATTGTATGGCTTCATTAGTGGTGAGATAGCATCACCACCTCAGATATTACAAGTTGAAGTTGAAGACTGTGAATCACCAGTGGTTAATCCAGACTATTTGGATTGGGTAAGAACCGATCAACTTATATCTTCTTGGATTAGTGGTGCAGTTTCTGAGCATATACTAAGTCTGATCATTGGATTAGATACTTCGTATGAAATTTGGCAAGCCTTATTAAACAGATTTACACAAAAGTCAATTGCTAGGGAGTTTGAATTACGAGGGAAACTTCAAGCTTGCCAGAAAAGGGAGAGAAATTTGCAAGTTTATCTGAGAGAATACAAACTGATCTGCGATCAGTTGAGTGCAATTGGGAAGCCAATAGACGAAATAACAAAGATGTTTGGTGTTCTTGAGGGTTTGGGTCCTGAGTATGAGAATTTTCGAACAACAATATATTGTTTGAAACCCCAACCTGAATATGATGAAGTTATCTCACAACTTGAGAGATTTGAGGCACGATTACAGAGTTATTCTTCAACTCATGTTAACTCTAATCTAGCCTTTTATGGTCAGCGAAATGCTGTGTCACAACAGAGATATGATGAGTCTGCTGGTGATGATTGTGCATGGCATAAAGATGTTTTGATAGTTCCAGACATTAAGAAAAATCTCATGTCTGTGTCCAAACTAACTGCAGACTATCCATGTTCTTTTGTTTTTGATAATATTGGGGTTTATGTGAAGGACAACCTCACCAATCAAATAGTGATGATCGGGAAGAAAGTCAGGGGCTTGTACCAAGTTGATAAACCAGCTACATTGGCTTTCTTTACTCAAAAAGTGCAAGCTGTCGGAGAAGATATTTGGCATCAACGGTTGGCACACTCTAATCACAAGATACTCAAGTATTTGCAGGATCACAAACTCATTCATTGTAAAGCTCATACTCAAATGCTATGTCAAAGTTGTCGGATAGCTAAAACTACTGCTTTACCTTTTCCTATGTCCAATTCTGTTGCTACTGCTCCTTTAGAGAGAATACACTGTGATGTTTGGGGACCTTCCTCAGTGAGTTCTTACCAGAATTTCAAATACTATGTAGTCTTTGTTGACAACTATTCTCGGTTTAGCTGGATTTATCCAATGAAGCTGAAGTCTGATTTTCTTGATATCTTTGTCAAGTTCAAAAGGCAGGTCGAGAATCAACTTGCCCAAAGAATTAAATTTTTCCAGTGTGATGGAGGTGGAGAATTTCTTAGTCAAAGGGTTCAGCAGTGTTTTCAACACTATGGCATTACACAATGTCTTTCATGTCCATACACCCCTGCACAAAATGGTATTTCCGAAAGGAAACATAGACATATAACTGAACTTGGTCTAGCAATGCTTTACCATGCTAGAGTTCCTTTGCAGTATTGGCTAGATGCTTTTGTTACAGCCAACTATATCATTAATCTTCTTCCTACTGCAAAGCTTGATATGCAGACTCCTTATTCCAAGCTTTATCACAAACAGCCTGATTATAACCATCTCAGGGTTTTTGGTTGTGCATGTTATCCATGCCTTCGACCCTATGCAAAACATAAGCTTGAACCTCGTTCTCTTACATGTATCTTTCTTGGTTATAGTGATAGGCATAAGGGGTATAGATGCCTTGTTCCTACTACTGGAAGAGTGTACATTAGTCGTCATGTCACATTTGATGAGCAATTCTTTCCATTTGTCAAACGGCTATGCCATGACTATAATGATTACTCAGGATTCTACAAACTTTGGGTTCAAGAGGTGAAGTTCTTTGATCCTAGTATTCTCAACACTCAAGCACAGTCACAATCTCCTTCTTCTTTATCCACTGATGCTGCTACTCGACCACTTATTTCCTCATTCATTCCTGAGGACATGTTAGCATCATCTTCTAGATCATATACTGATCCTAGTACTAATGATGATATCTTTGAGTCTGTGGCTGAAGAAAATCTTGCAAACTCACATGATGTTCCTTCCTCAGTGGCTGAGACTCATAGTTCTCTCTCTCAAGGTATTCTCTCTGTTCATCCCATGAAAACACGATTAAAGGATGGTATAGTTAAGCCCAATCCTAAGTATGCATGTCTTGTTCAATATGATGTCCCTGTTGAACCACGAACAGTTAAGGCTGCTTTGGCTAATAAAGGATGGCATGCAGCTATGCAAGAAGAAATGAATGCTTTAGCTCATAATCAGACTTGGATCTTGGTTCCATCTGCTCCTCATATGAATATTGTTGGGTGTAAATGGGTGTTTAAAACCAAGTTAAAGTCAGATGGCAGTCTCGAACGATTGAAGGCTCGTCTAGTAGCAAAGGGCTTCCATCAGGAGCAAGGTATAAACTTTACTGACACCTTTAGTCCAGTAGTTAAACATGCCACCATCAGAATTGTTCTTTCTGTGGCTTTGACTAAGCAGTGGTCTATCAAGCAACTTGATGTTAAAAATGCATTCCTGCATGGTAATCTCACGGAAGTTGTTTACATGGAACAACCTCCTGATTTTGTTGATTCTGAACATCCTCATCATGTATGTCTTCTACAGAAATCTTTAGATGGACTTCGCCAAGCTCCTCGTGCTTGGTTTGATAAGTTTAGCACCTATCTTCTTGAGCTTGGATTCATTTGTAGTACTGCTGACCCCTCTCTTTTTGTTCTTCACTCGGGGGGAGATGTGGTACTTCTCTTGCTTTATGTCGATGACATTGTATTAACTGGAAGCAACTCTCACTTATTGGAAGCACTGATTGTCTCTCTCAGCCACCAATTTCATATGAAGGATCTTGGTTCTCTCCATTATTTTCTTGGCATTGAGGTCCATCGGTCTACTACTAATATGTTTCTATCACAAACAAAGTATGCACTTGATCTTCTAAAGAGAGCACATATGCAAGATTGTAAGTCCATCTCTACACCTTTGTCTCAGAAGCCTGTCATACTAACTCATGATGACCAGCTATTATCTGATCCGCGTGAGTACCGAAGCTTGGTTGGTGGTCTTCAGTACTTGACTATCACTCGGCCTGATTTAGCTTTTGCTACAAATATGTTATGTCAAAGGATGCAAGCTCCAACTGTGAAGGATTTTACTCAGCTTAAGCGTGTTCTTCGTTATGTCAAAGGAACCATTTCTCTTGGTATATTCTTACATCCATATAGCTCTCTTACTCTATATGGTTTTTCCGACTCAGATTGGGCTGGATGTAATCAAACCCGACGTTCTACTACTGGGTTTTGTGCTTTTCTTGGTACCAATATTATCACATGGTCGGCCAGGAAACAACCTACTGTGTCTAGATCTTCCACTGAGGCTGAATACCGAGCCTTGGCTTCAGCAGCTGCTGACTTAACATGGCTTGCTTTTGTGTTGCGTGACATTGGCATTTCATTATCATATCCTACTATGTTGTATTGTGATAATAAGTCTGCCATATCATTAACGGATACGCCTATTCTTCATGCTCGTACTAAGCACATCGAAGTCGATTATCATTTTGTAAGGGAGAAAGTATCAGCTGGGTCTCTATGTGTTCGTTTTGTTCCAAGTCATGCTCAGGTTGCAGACATATTTACCAAGGCCATCTCTCGTCCAGCTTATTTCTCTCTTCGGCTCAAATTGAGTCTGGGATCAATTCCCCATACCAATTTGCGGGGGGATGTTAAGCATATCAAGCCACCAGATAAATGCAAGCTGGATATACAAGGCTCAGAAACGAAGACTTCTAGAAGAGAAGTATAACTAGCACGCTAACTAATAAACTAACTCTCAGTTAGTTTGTTAGTTAGTTACTCAAAGAATTAGTTCTGTAACAAGCAAGATAAACTAGTATAAAGAGTGTTTTCGTGTATACAGAAAGGTAGGCTTTCAGATGTAATCATCATCAAGAGAAATATACAGAGATTGATCCACATTTTGATCTTTTGTTCATCTGCTCATACTTCTTCCTTCTCTGTTCTTCGCCTTTGTTGCATCTTCTGTTTTCTTCTTTGTTCGAGATTTCTTCACTCCTTTGGGCATTGGAGCCGACTCGTCGCCACTGCTCCTCGCTCGCCGTCTCTTCTGCGAACGGCGACCGCCGCCTAAGCCAGCCGGCCACCGCGCCACCACCGGAAGGTGAGAGCCTCGGTCGTATCTGCCTCTGGTTCGTGTCGGATTTCAGTTTGGTATTTATTAAGGTTTGAGCATGCTTACATTTTTATAAAAAGAACGCTATATACATAGCAGAATTGCTTTAGTTCTTTGCTGGACCATTTTGATGCAATTAGTCTGGCTTTTAGGATACTGCATGCCTTGTCCTCCAATTGTTGTAGCATTCTTGTAATCTCTCAGTTTCACGTTTTTCATCTTTGAACTTTTCCTGTAGGTGTTGCACTAGTTCTCTGCCAATCAGATCCCGTGCTAAATGATGGACAGAGCAAAGGTGATGCATCAAGAAATGCTGTCATTGACAGAGTTCATAAGAAATTCATAGAGAAAGTTGTGGCAGAACATGAAGATGATGACGGTGGCTCATCAAGTGATTAGTATATGATAGTCTCTGTTTCTTTTTCTTTCTGAGTTCAAGCTTCATTAGCATGGAGGACTTGATAGTCTACTTAACTCCTCTTGCTTAAGGCTTTCAATTTTTCTTTTCTTTCACTTTCACCATCCGTTAGTCGGTGAAGAGAGATTCTGCTATTGAATTTCAAGCTGACTGTAGAAGTAATTTTGTGCAATTAAGCAATGGCTCAGGAGGATAACTTTTATGTCATGCCCAAGCCAGATAGTCGTAACTGCAATATTCTGACGATCTCTTTCAAGTTTAATTTTATGGTATGGTAATGGGAAGCAGTAGTTGGGGCGATCCTCTTTGTTTTTCGCCTGACTTTCCACAAGTTCCATTCAGCCTAAAATCTGCGGCAAACAAGAAGTTTGCCACTGTAATACGTCATATTATTCAAAAGTTGCTTAAAGATTCTTAATGACTATTGAAGTTGGTAGAGGACCGAGAGGCATGGCAGTCGAAAAGATGTTATTTCTCTGCATTGACAGTTCATTTGGATATCCATTGTTTTCGTATCGTCCATGGGATCAAAATGCTGAAATGTATTAGGAAGTCGACAATTTGTCAATTTGACTTAGCAACTCCAACCCCGGAGTAAAAGCATTCGGCACCTGCCTGGTTGTATTGCTAAGAAACTTTTTAACCTTCAGTTGTCACTATCATGGCAAGTCAAGCATGACACTGCTTAGAGATTCATGAGCGCATGTACTTTTGTACACGACTATTTCAGTGAATTGGTAACGGAAAACAAGATTAAGATAAAAGGCGGAAGCTGGTTCCACAACTAGCATCACAAAAAGTGACTCAGGAAAATAACACATTTGCAAACGACAGAAGCACTCGGCACGCATCCAAATTACAGTAAACTATTTCCTCATGGCATAATATAGAATCCATCCCCACAAATTTTTCCCAGCAATCCAATTGATCTGCCTGGAGAAGAATATAGACGAGCTCCAAAATCCCACATTGGACGAAAGAGGTTGCAACGGAGAAGTCACCCGTATTGCACATCCAAACATGCGTGCATAGGCAATCAATCTAGAGTTCTCTCTTCATTCACCCACTCAATGTAAGTGCTCTAGAGGAGTTGTCTCTTCATTCACTGACTTCTGGGGCCTTTTCTCTCTTTCTACCCTTCTTTGTGTTGCCGCTTTCCTGCTGTTACTGCTCAGCCTTTTTCTGAGCTCGAATCATAGCACATCTTGCACGAGGTCGCATTTCCCGTACTTGTCTAGGAGGCATCACATAAGGCTCAAGACGACGGTCAGCGAAAGGGTGTTCACTACCAGCAATTATTCTAAGTTTTCTATCTCTATCCTGCATCAACAAGGAACATCATTGATTAGATTAAAACATGAGCTAGGATAATTATTGGAAACGCAACCAGAGAAAAGCTGCATGATTGAATTGAACCATCATTCTAAAAACAGCAAGTTAAATGAATTGAACTACCAACCAGGGAAGTAAAAACAGATTCCTCCAACATACCAACTTGCCTTCCCTTCACCAGAATTCTAAATGAACTGAATTAATGAATATTCATGAATGCTGACTACAAATTGTGTCAAAAGCTTCATTATTTGTTTCATTTTCAGGTGTTGTTTGACTAGTTAGGACACTGATGCTTTGTGCAAGATGGAAAGATATCTCCATAAACAGTAAAATTGTACATAACCTGCCTCGGGTCATACTTTCATCTTAAAGCAATTTTAATATTTCCACAAGGAAATTTCATCGGTGTCTCCACACAAAAGCGACAAAACAAATCTAAAATAAATATTTCATCCATATGATCATCAACTCTGCATTCAACTGGGCTGGAAGTGGTCCTCATAGATTATAGCGCAATAAGATGTAATAAGTTATTTGCACTCTCTTTCAGCCTTGGTATCAAGAAATTCCCAAATTCCAATAGGCATCAGAGGTTTGAAATCTTCACAAATTTTTTTCGGATGCAGATTTAGAGGGAAGTACTTATTGGGTTTGAAATCTGTGATTTTGAACAATTTAACAATCATAGCTGCAAAGCAGCATAATGTGAAACTGATCATATGTCTGGACTCCCCTAATTAAGAAAAGCATAAAATGCTCACCTTCCTTCGAAACGAGAGGTGGCTAAAAAATGCTGCAATTTCAAATGATACCTTCAGGTGTGCATCTGCGGCCAAAACTTTGCAAGCTTTCTTATAGTTAGCCTTTTCCGCACAATTGTTGTACACTAATATAGTGGGAACATTCCCATCAGGGTAGTTCGTAATGCAATCAGTAGAAATAATCTTAACAAACTACGTTGCAGGATATCTCGTCGCCAATTCTTCCAGACAATTCATCACCACCCCACACTCTGCAATTCTGTCAAACAAATGCAGTGTCAGTCAACCAATGTGCTTATCAGTGGCACATTGGACATCCATGTCGTCAAAGCCTTGTCGTCATTCGATATCCATGTCCTCTGGAGGATTCACGGAATCAACATCCCTCAGTGCATTCATTCCGATGTCCGTCCTCACCGAATTCCGGACCATCAATCTCATTAGCAATGCTTCTAGCTCGCTGCTCACCATCCTCCACAGCTTTCTCTAGAAGCTTCTTTTTCCTTCTCCTTTTCCTACTTTCATCCCTCTCATCAACGTCTCTATAGTTTCTTTTCACTCGTCACAACAAAACCTAACACAGATAGTGAATGCAAAAATCACACGAGGATCGACAGGGGAGCACGGAGCTCCCCTGAGTGCTCTATTAGAATCCGGAGCTAATTACAAGAATGCTACAGCAATTGGAGGACAAGGCATGCAGTATCCTAAAAGCCAGACTAATTGCATCAAAATGGTCCAGCAAAGAACTAAAGCAATTCTGCTATGAATACAGCATTCTTTTTATAAAAATGTAAGCATGCTCAAACCTTAATAAATACCAAACTGAAATCCGACACGAACCAGAGGCAGATACGACCGAGGCTCTCACCTTCCGGTGGTGGCGCGGTGGCCGGCTGGCTTAGGCGGCGGTCGCCGTTCGCAGAAGAGACGGCGAGCGAGGAGCAGTGGCGACGAGTCGGCTCCAATGCCCAAAGGAGAACAACAAGACGGAAGTCGTCGGCTCCTCTGAAGCTAACACAAAAGCCCACGAAAATGGTGGGTCAACAAATTCAGGCCCCAGAATGAAACTTGCGTTCCCAAGAGACTGACGTGAGGATGTACCTTACACACGCTCGCCGCGTCGGAAACATCTGGGATTTGGCGCCATCCATGGCACGCCGGCGGGATCGGCCATGCATGAGAAAGAGAGGGACGAGTCAGATGATGAGTCGTAGCCGTCGATGGGGCTCTGGATGCGACGGCAGATGCGGAGGCGGAGGAGGCTCGACACTCGGCAGCTGCGACCAGCAGGGCTCTCGAGAGAGCTGCTGCCGGGGGACTCGAGGGCAGCGAACTCGTCGGCGGAGACGCGCGGTTCGAGGAGGCCTGCCGGAGGGAGGCCACGAGGGTCGTGGCGGACCCAAAGCTTCGAGAGGAGATGAGAGCGTCGCCAGAGAAGATGGTGCTTCCGACGCACGAGGTGCTCTACGACACGCATTGGCTCACCGTCGGAGGCGAACCCGGCGGCGCGGCCTCCATCAAGTATAACCCGAAGACGTGGCGTATCACCTCGCCGGTCTCTTTTCAGGAGTGGCGCGCCAGTCGTCGTCATCGCCGTCGCTGACGGCCACGGCTGCTTCATCGCCTGTCGTTGACTACGCTTGCTGAGGGAGGAGGCGGGTTTAATGGAGGAGAAGAAGAGGAACGGAGGGAGAAATGATGAGAGAGAGAGAGTTTTTTGAAAAAGCAGCAATAGCGCGCGCTGGGGTTAAACTTCTTTTCCCCGAGAGAAGTCCTGTTCCGCATTAATTGCAATTGCCAGACTATTTAAAAATCGTATTACCTGGCCATTTTCCAGATGGACCTGGCTTTAGTGGGCCCATCGAACAGGTGTCAACGTTTGAGTGGCTCCGGTAGAAATGACGTGGTACCGGTCCGGTACCTAATATTTTCTCGTCATCCCTGTGGTTGCGGACAACTTGGGTATTGCACCTTGGTGCTGATTGTCAGTGTGCTGTCGTCGGTCATCCCAGTAGGAAGTATCTCTGCCTATGCAACTTTCTTGTCAGGTTACCCTTTTTCTGGGCCCAAATTGATGGTCCGAGACTATACAAGTCATACATTTTTTGTTTTGTTTGTCATGGGTGACTCGGCGGTTTGTGTTACTTGTGAGTTGTGTTTTGATCTTTTCTTTGTTCATTCACATTTTTGTTGGCTGATCGGTGGGAATTTTGTTTAGCAGATACGGAGTAGACAGTCATGTGGATGATGAAATCCATAACCAGCTGGTTCAGAAGGCTGAAAAAGAAGGGTATGATGCGAGCAAGCTCCCCAAGACTCCGCAAAGTGACACCCCGCCGGAATAAGGAAGACCCAAGGACACCAAAGGCATTTGAGGAATCACGTTCATTATATGAGAGTACGGAAACTTTATGTTATAGCAGCTTGATGAGGATGATGAAGTAGAGGTTTATGGGAGTAAATATGATTTTCAGTGTAAACAGCATACGATCCAACTTGGCTTATACATTTGTTGAATTTTCCTTCTGCTATGATATTGTGACACTGATTAGAGATCGTCAGTGACTCGGAGCTGTTCAATTACGATATCCTTTTTGGATTCCTTTTTGTTTCATTAAGCCTGCCAGTGGATATGTATTTGATTGAAGCTGAGAGTGGATATGCTCGAACTGTCCACCGGACCTCGTGTTTTTGTGTGGGTCATCTTCCTAGGAGCCGATTGTGCATATATCATTGCAGAGACTGCTTACCATGCATATTTTGCAGAGAAAGTCTTGAAATAGGAATCACAAACAAGAGACCATGGTTTCATTGCGAAGAAGATTTCTGTTAGAACTCGGGGTTCAGAAACCTGTACGAGGTCCTTCATGAAGAAAAGAAACACCCCGACGTTCATGCCTTTCATATTGCACTTAACTGTCACTACTGAAGGTCGGATGGAAAGTGAAAAGACAGCCATTGGCCAACAAACCAAGCAGAACTAAGAGATGAGATATATTTTGCATGCAGCAGCTCCGGAAAGAGACGGATTTAATGGAGTTGATAAGCAGCAATTTTGAGGCTTTTGTAATGAAGATCTTCCAACAGAGTAACAAACAACTTTAGCTATTTATCATTCTTGCATTTTCGTGATCCAGTATTTTAGAAACAAATAAGTTATTTGAGGTGAACACGAACAATAGAGAACCTCTCCACTCTGGAACAAACATAAATAATAAGACTATGTTCACTAACATTTGCTCAAATTACTTGAGAATGCGACGGACTCTTAGAGAGTGAAAATCCACACACAATTTCAACCAAGCGAACAATTTGATAAATGATATATGGACATTTTAAGAATCACTACTCTTTCATCCATCATGAACAAGGTATTTTAGTCGTTACAAGATAGATCGACAGCCTCATAAACCTTACAGGAGGGTACAACACTGGTTTGTTTTCTTCGCCTGCTTGTAAAACATCTGTCTCAACCACCAAAAATTCCAATATTAGCAATAAATCAAGTTTCTTCCAGAGAAGGGAATATGAAGACACTATGGCAACGGCATCCCTTAAATGTAAATGCTAGAGTACAGTCAAAGAAATACACAATCCACTTATTATTAAAATAAGTGCAACCTGCATGATGACTTAGGATACAACGAATAAAATTTATAGATGATTCTACGCAAAAAGCTAAATCTTTATGCTGCGAATAAAATGAAGGACAAGACAAATAAACGACTGATGAGATCACATATATGAGATCATCCCAAAGACAAGAAGATAGAATAGCAATGCTAACAATCTTGGCCAGCAATCGAATAGTTCAGCCAGGCAGGACTCAGTCATTGATTAAGAAAATAATACCCATAACAAGAACAAAGCCTATGTCGTAGCCATTGAGGCAATTTTATTCCAAGGGAACTACACATAATGATTAATGTCAGGTAGTAACGATACTAACTAACAAGTATGCCTCATGGGTACCTGTGATGCTGCACTGAGATCTGAACTCTTTTCGACAAGACTATCCAGCTTCTCACCACGGGCAAGCACGCTATCGATAGTTTTGTGCTGTGTCAAAGAAATAAAGTGAGAAGAGCGACAACCAACAGTCGTCATCTTGTGATTCTCAATTGATTTTCAAAAGGTTTCCTACACAATTGCTAATGTCATGAACAAGGAGTAAATAACTAGTCAGGATCGTATAGCCTTGTACACTGTTCAGTGGAGGTAACTTGAAAAAATGAAGCTGCCCTCCAACCAACAACTAGACAAGTGAGCCTATTACATGAACAAGTAACAAAGACACTGGATTTTCTCTCTGGATGGTCAAAACCTCATCCGCCTTTAACAAAAGATCCAAAATACAAGTGAGGCAGAAAATTCAAATTATCTTGGTAAAAATGTCTTTGCTAAAAAACAGAAGCATCTTCTCTCTCTTTGGTTTGTGAAAGGAGAGGAAGGAGAGGAAAGAAAGGGAGTGTCAGGGCAATCCTTTTCACACTTACAAGTATAATTTTTGTTTCATCTAACTCCCTCTGAATTTTCAACAACTTATCAGCCTCCGCAGGATCCTGACATAGAGAAAAGCAAGGAAACACAATTATGAGCTCAGTCCATTAGATAACAATAATCGCAAATATAAAATCCAACAATATTTTTCTCACTTGAAACTTGGTAAGAGCTTCATTTAGATAGGGCCAGGGTTGAGTGCCATCAGCACTCACACTTCGCCAAGAATCACCAAAATTTTTCTGATACTCATCCAGCACCTGCTCCAAGAGAAGAGAAATAAATTGAAAATTCTCACGCCAATGTCATAGGTTCATCTTCAACATATCAAGTGCACTAGAAATAAAGAGTCATCATAAGTGAAGGATGCTCATGTGCCAACTAGCATATAAGCACCCACATTTATTTAAAAGAACATGCTTGCTTGTGATAATGAAATTCCACACAAATGAAAGGCCCCTCATTTCCTATGAATTAGAAAAAATACAACAGTCTTCAGTCATCATATATCTCCATAATATTTCATCTAGTAGACTCCCAAGGCACTCGTTCCAATCACTCATTTTCTCTCATACTCCTCGTTTCTCAACGAATCACCCATTTCCCTCTTTTCTAGATGTGCATGAATACAAGTGTGCCCTGATGCTAAATTCTATGAAGCAAGCAAGAAAGTGCTCTCTGCCCAAATCAATTTCTAACCGTTACAAAATCCATTTCCATTTATCTGTCATCTCAAATTGACTGAAGAAAAGGTATAAGGTGCTAACTAGGTCCGCACCTTCCTAAAGGTTCGCCACTCGAGGACTCCTTCCATAAAATTAAACTCCACTGACATTATAGCCGTCTAAAAGGATGCAGCCCAAACTATAATACAGCTCTGACAACAGTGACATATACAATGCAACACATCTTTGTCTACTATGTGGAACAGGCCACACAGACGCTCTCATCTCACTTCATCCTGTCGAAAAACATTTCCTCCTTGAGATTCATAGTCCCTAGATTCATCCTTGAGGCTTTCTCGCAGTCCTCTCAAGCAGCTCCCAAACTCTTGGCCCATTGAACTGCTCTTGTACAACAAGTCATATCTCACTAGAACTGTTGAAAGCACCTCTACTGAGTTTCCCTCATCTATCCCTCCACTGGAGTCAGCTAAATCCAGCTCTTATCACCATAACTAAATCAATCTTCTTGATCCCGGCTAAATTCATGATAGAGTCATGCTGATACTCACACGTCAGATATTCCATCTACCAGGGATTACTTTAATTTACAACGATACCTTCCTTTGCTCTTGAAATTACCACATAATTCACTGGCATAACCCTACCACACCTCTCTTAGTCCAGCTAATGACGTCCACAATAATTGACCAACTCATATACCCTCTAAGCACCACATAACTTCATAAGTTTAACTCATCAACCGAGCATCCAAATCCATAGACTATTGATGCAACATACAACAAAGAACAGTCTTTTCACCTGGTTTAGAAGAGAAAATGCACTTCGCACAGGATAATGATCGTCCATGAAACCCAACGCACAGAGTCCATTTCTATTGTACGAGTGCACTTTGTACTCTGCAAAAACACAATCGACCAACTTTATTGACATAAATGAAAAAAAAAAAAAAACTTACCGCCGGAACAGGAATAATTCAGGTAACCAGTAAAATTTGCAGGCCTTCACTGACATATTTGCATGAAGAGCAGAAAAAGTTTGCAAGGCACGCGACTGAGCTTATAACCACACGACCACATACATTAATTGCCATTGTGTTGAAACTATAATGATTCCTAATACTTCGTTTCAAGCTCATCTACTCGTATTAAACAAATCAAGAAACAAAGCCGGCCCTACAAAAACGTCAATCTCGACCAAAGATACTCCCCACGGAAAAACCGACACCGATCAACCCAATCTCCGACCTTGAATGAAACAATCAGAGGTAAAGACAAAAAAGAGAACCCGCATATCTGAGTTCTGACCCTTTTCTTAAACTTAACTCCTATAAATCCTAAACCGCATAAAAGCCGGGGGAGAAAAGAAAGGAAGAACGGAACCTTCATGTTGAACGGACTGTCGCTGACCGGGAGGGGTGCGTTTCGCAACGGTCCGACCCACGAAGACAATGAATTCCTTGACGCTGGAGCGCTGGAAGTAGCCGAAATGGCTGACGTCGGAGGCGTTGGCGAGGATGATGGCGTCGGATCCGTCCGGGTTGATCTTCAGCACCAATAAAGCTGTGATCTTCATGCTCTCCCCGGTTCGATAGATCGATCGATGGGCTCACAATCTCAATGGGTCTCCGGGATTGAGATCGAAATCCCGGAATTTTCGGTGGCTTTGAGGATGATGACGATTCGTGTTGAATTCAGGATCCGAGAGGTTGGGCTGGGTGGGGGGGCAGTGATCCTGTGTGGGAAGCTGCAGGACGTCGGAGTTTTGCTTATGGTGGAGTTGATGAGCTGGCGTTGAGATGACGTGGGGGCACCATGCTTTGCCTCGCTGCTTTCTCTCGCTTTTGTGAACCATTTGCTTTTAAACTTTGAGGAGGTCCTAAAGATGCATCTTCCACTCTATTTGTTTTTTTTTTTCATGATCGAGGAATCTATCATGTACTTCCTATACTCGGACGGTACTAAAGAGTCGGATTTTATACCTCGAGAGAGACTAGTACATGACACTAATATCATGGCTCCTCGCTTAAAATGTTAGCAACTACGGATTTCGAACCCTCAATCTCGGCAACGAAGAAGAAACTCTCGATTAGTACAGCTACCCACCGTTGGATTGTATCTTTCACTCCATTCATCTCGCAAAATATGAATAATTTAAAAAATATATACTTAAAAAATATCTAATTTTATCATTTATAAATATCTTTATGAGTCATGAAAATATTCTTTTAAGTTATCTTCATAAGTCATACAAGTAATTAAGCGCGATAACTCATGTTCAGGCATGATAAACGGTAACAAGAGTATGGATGTGTGTTTTTGCTGTATCTCTAAAGCAAAAAGACAACCGACAGAAAAATGGGCCAGAATTAAGAAAGATCATTGTGCTATTCCTTTCCACCAAGAAGGCCGAAGTTGTGGGTGCTCCTCTGTCTTCTTTGGCATATAATTTAGGGACCTTAGAAAGGGGAAGATTGCTTGAAGAAAACAGGAAGAAGAAAAATAAATTATGGCATTCTCATAAATAAAAAAAAATTCTTTTGTGCTAGGATACATTTTTATTGAATCTGTTAAGGGTGAACTTTTAAACAACATATGTTAATTAAGCATAGGCATTATGGACCACCTTGAGATTATATGTATAAGAAGCAAAGAAACACTTTTTTTCTTTGTAGCCCACAATGATTCTTGCCACTTTGATAGTATTTTTGTTTCGTCTTTCTTACTCTTACTCTGAGCTCCCTTTTTTCTTTTTTCAGAGCGTGAAATGAACCCTTCGCCTGAATCTAAATCTATCCCCCATCCAATTCTTTTACCACTTAACCCTGCCCAATGGGTCAACTTTGAGAGTTTCTTTCTTTATCCTTCTTCTTCTTCTTTTTTTGCCTTTTTTTAGTCGAACACATTGAGAGTTGAAACTGTTTGTAGAAAATTAAGAGAACACGATCAATTGAGTCACATGTTTGGGAAGTTGGAGTGGAGTTAAATCAATGACTTTGAGATTTCTGACCTAGGACATTGAGGTATAATAATTGGTTGTGCGTCACTTATGACATCGCAATCACTAATCAGATGGAACTTATTGCAATGTAAAGCATGCATACACATTTATAAAATGTATTGAGACTTCCATGAATATGTATAGCAAGATAATATCTGTCATTTTTTTCAATCGATTATGGATCTTGTCGGCTAGTGTCCTTATGACATTAGTTAAAGTGCAAGTACTTTTTTGGCCAAATTGCTGATTGATGTACTTTGAAAAATGTAAACTATCGTTGTTTTGCAAGTTGATTTCATCAAAATTGTGATTATGTGGCAGTTGATTCATCGTCTATGTCTTAATAAGAGAAATTTTTTTGGTCACATCAAATTCGCGCTAGACAAATTTATTCTAATTACGCACTGAACAAGTGAATAGTTTTTGTATTCCTAAGATACTACTGGCATCATCAATTTAACCGGTCCATGTTTATTTTTTATTTTTGTCCATCCTATGTAAATCACTTTAGGAATACTTTGATAAAAGAAAGGGATTAAATTTTATTCCCTCATTGCATTGAGAAAATTAGAGAGAAGCTTCAACACGTTGCTGTCTCTTTGATTCCTGCATTAGCAACACACGAGGCAGTTAACCTCGACGAGGCCTCTTACGACAAAACATTCTTAATGTTTGAAAAACCGTTGAGCCGTTAAAAGGGTTTGAGCTGTCGAAGCCAAAGCTCCCGCGTGATGCATACACCGTGTCAAAGAGAACAAAGGAGGAACAAAGAATGGTCCTTATGAAACTGGTGTTCCGTTTAGAGTAAATAAATCCTGACCAGCTATTAATGCGAGAATTTTGTTGTGGGGGTTATTGAGAGAAACCTCTTTTGGAGTAAATTCTGGTCACCCTCACCCTCTCTCTCTCTCTCTCTTTCTTCTATTACATTCCCTTGAGAGTTTCTTTGATCTTCTTTTTCTTTTCTTCTTTCCTTCTGAACTTGACAGGGAATGTTTGCTTTCTCCATCTGAACGTTTTAACAATGAAGTGAGTTTCTATTTTCATGTTGTTCTTTTGTGTTTCGGATTGGTGTTTTGCTGCTTTTGTTTCGATGAGGTTAATGTCATGCAACACTTGACCATGTCATGGAAGGGTTTCTGCCATTGAAGTTGGTGATGTCTGATAGCAACGAGAAGTCTCGGAAGGGGAAAAAAAACCGTGACAATTGCCGTATTTTCATAATCGAATTGCGGCAAATTAATCTCCATTTTCGTGTTTCTGATGTATTGTTAATCATAGCAGTCGTTTGCTGAAATATTTACATTCTTTTGACATGTGATAGGTTTGGAGAGATGTTTAGGTGTCTGCTTTTCTTTTCCTTGCTTATCCGTTCAAACTTAGCCCAGAAGTCTTCAGAGGGTTCAGGGACTTCAAATACTCCATCAGAGAAATGGCTGACCCTTAATGGTTCTCTCTCTCTCTCTCTCTCTCTCTCTCTCTCTCTCTCTCTCTCTCTCTCTCTCTCTCTCTCCTTATTGCATTCATGCTTGGACCTAAAATTTTTAATTGAAGGATAACTAGAGATTTTGTAGTTTAGGTGGGAAAGACAAAATGGGAAATTGTAGTCCGGTTTGGTTCCATAAATTGTTTGCATCATAGCCTGCTTCCTATGTGGATGACCTTCAAATTCTGAGCGTAGTGACAGCAAGTACGTGTGCCTTATCCGCAGGTGACGCGCCCCTTGTCATAGCTCGTGGCGGGTTCTCAGGGATCTTTCCCGATTCGAGCGAGTTCGCTGTGGACATGGCAACAACCTCAAGCATGGGCGATGTGGTCTTGTACTGCGATCTGCAGCTCACAAAGGATGGTCTAGGCATATGCCAACCCGATGTCAGGCTCGACAATACCACCAACATAGCAATGGTGTTCCCAAAAGGGGAGAAGACCTACAATGTGAATGGACAAGATTTAAAGGGCTGGTTCGCTGTGGATTACACGTCCGACGAGCTATTCAACAATGTCACATGTAGGTCCAAGTCTTCATTTAGTACTGATGTGATATTTAAGAACAAGAGTTACCAATAGAGGAAGATGAATTGAAGATAGAAAAGAAGAAGACAACATGAATATCACTACTAAACAGGATCGCCTGCCCACCTGTTTTTACCTTGTCTTTTCAGTGTGCCTGTTTAACACTATCAGGGAAAGCAAAGGTAACTTGACTTCAGAAATACATGTTGGCACTTCGCTCATGTAGACTAAAAATCTGCTCTGGTCTTTCCATTGTCTTCATCAATCATCCAGGTTCCCATAAAAGTCATCCGTCAAATGGAACAATGTGAACGGGCTAAAGCACATGGCATATCATTCAGTCAATATATTCACAAATTGCCAGACCAAATAAATGCATTCACAAAATTGTGAACTCAACCCCCAAGAGGTCGAAGCTATACCATACGCATTGAAAATATTGCCTCACACAGTTTAAAGGGGGCAAAAAAGATAGCAAAAAGGCCGTCCAGAAACTATCTGTGCTTCAAAAAAAAAAAAAACCATATCCCCTATTATTCCATTGAATTGTAATTCCTTCCTTCCCTGCAGTGGTTCAGAATGTTCTGTCCAGACCGAGTTTGTTTGATGGCGCACTGTCGATTCAATCCGTTGATGATATAGTTGGCCGTAAAACTGTCAACCTACTATGGCTAAATGTTCAGGTCTCTCTCTCTCTCTCTCTCTCTCTCTCTCTCTCTCTCTGTCTGTGTTGATGGTCGTGCTGACATATCCATTCCTTGCTACAGTATGATGGATTCTACAATGAACACAAACACAGTCCAGCATCTTATGTGCAGAAGGTTGTGAGGTATTATCCTCTTGATTACCTATCATCTCCAGAGATTGGGTTCTTGAAGGCTATGCAAGGAAAAGTCAATAAAGCAAGGACAAAGCTCATATTCCGAATTCTGGCCGCGGATGCAGTTGAACCATCCACCAATCAAACCTACAGTTCAATACTGAAAGACCTTGAGTCGATCAAGTCATTTGCATCTGGTATACTTGTTCCAAAGGAGTACATATTCCCAGTTGGTACAGATAACTATCTGGAAGCCCCCACCAGTCTTGTGGCGGATGCTCATAAACAGGGCCTTGAAGTATACGCTTCTGGCTTTGCAAATGACTATCCAGCAAGTTTCAACTATAGCTACGACCCATCATCGGAATACCAGCAGTTCATAGATAACTCTGAATTTTCTGTTGACGGGGTGCTCACAGATTTCCCTCCAACAGCTTCAGAAACCATCGGTAACGGAAAAATAACTGTCAAGTTTGTATTTTACTTGCCATAGAGCTGTCGGCTTCATAAATTAATTCTGCAAGCAACAAGCCTGGTAGAAATGTCCTCTGAAACCCAAAATTGCGGTTTTCTTGCAGTATGTTTTGCCCAGAGCAACAATAGTAGCAAGCCCATCAAAGGTAACATCTTGATCTGAATTATTCTGTCATATCACCATTCAATCAACTTCTATTTACCAAAATGTCCCTGTGCAGGGAAAGCTTTAATAATATCTCACAATGGAGCAAGTGGAAATTACCCGGGGTGCACTGATCTAGCCTACCAGCAAGCAATAGATGATGGTGCTGACATCATCGACTGCTCAGTGCAAATGTCAAAAGATGGAGTAGCCTTCTGCTTGGATTCTGCAGACCTGTCGGGAGATACCACTGCAATGCCCACTTTCATGTCTCGATCGACCATTATCCCCGAGATCCAACAGAATAGCGGAATCTTTTCCTTTGATCTTACATGGAGCGAAATCCAGAGTTTGAAGCGTAATGTTGCCCCATGATCTCATCTATGTATACTGATATATCCCACAGGTTAATGTCTGATGAAATTGCTCACCAAGAAGCTTCCTTGTTTCAGCTCAACTCGTCAGCCCTTTTGGTAGTGATGCTGGCTTCCAGAGAGATCCAGCAAATAAGAACAAGGGCAAATTTGTCACTCTTTCAGAATTTCTGGAGCTTGCAAAATCAAAGGCAGTATCTGGTGTTCTGATAAACATAGAGGTAAAAAATGTCTTAGTTTCTTCCTTATTTTGATTGGGAGCCCTTTTCACAAGTATGAACATGTTTTCTCATCCCTTGTCAGAATGCTGCTTACCTAGCATCAAAGAAGGGTCTTGGCATAGTAGACACTGTTTCCAAAGCCTTAAGCAATGCCACATTCGACAAACAATCCACACAACAAGTCTTGATCCAATCCGATGACAGCTCCGTATTATCACAGTTCAAGAATGTCTCGACCTACAAAAAAGTGTTGACAATTGCAGAGGAAATAAGCGACGCACCGAAGCAGCCAGTAGAACAGATAAAAAATTACGCTGATGCAGTAACCATCACAAGGCCCTCCATCATGCCAGTTTCAAACAGCTTCCTTGTGGGCAATACAAGTGTTCTTGACGAAATGCATGCAGCAAATATCTCGGTATATGTCGCCGTTTTGAGGAACGAGTACATTTCACTTGCATTTGATTATTTTGCGGATCCTATTCTGGAGTTGGCTACTTATGTAGCAGGATTTGGAGTTGACGGGGTCATCACCGAATACCCGGCCACAGCCAACAAATACATGAGTAAGCACTCCATGAGTTTAATTCCTTTGTAAGTCCAGCCAAGCACACCATATATTAAAAGTATATGTGTCTATGCACAAGCGCAAGAGGGCATGCTTACACACAAAAAATGGGTGATTCAACATTAAGTAATTATGTTGGGTCTTCGACAGTTAGACCGGCCTGATCGCACTCCATGCTTGAAACGATATATGGTCCCTAAACCACAGGGAATAGGAAAACAAGAATGAACCGCTCACCGTTCCATTTTTTCATTGCAGGAAGTCCATGTTTTGATTTGAATGCCAAGCAGGCCATCTTACCAGTTGAACCCGGTAGTCTTATGAGCATTATCCAAGGAGCCGAGCCACCAGCAGAAGCTCCCGCTCCAACCCTTGAAGTCTCAGACATCATTGACCCACCTCTACCTCCGGTAGCCGCCAATCTATCCACGAACTCACCACCTGCGCCTGCACCTGATGTCAAGCACTCCAGTGCACTAAAAGAAGTTGCTAATTTGGGTCTGTCTCTAGCGGCTATTGGAGCAATCGATTTATTGTTTTAGGGACATTGACACGAGGAGCTGTCCAATCTGTCTCTCAGCGGCTCAGTCGATTTCTTAGGGACATTGACACGAGGAGCTGTCCAATGAATCTGCAGGTCATCTTTTTTCTCTCATGTGTCACTTAGTCTCTCGATTCATTTCAGTTTGTAATATAGTAATCTGCCGTTGACTATCATCAGAAGTGAGTTATGTTAAGTGGTGTATGATGACCATTTTGGATCCACGAGTCCTCAATGACAGTCTAATTGATGGTGACTTTGACCACCCCCCCCCCCCCCCCCAAAATCCAAGTTCGAGATAGAATCCTCAACAGTTATTCCGCTTATTTTCCAACATTAAAAACCGTAGATTGTTAAAATAAGTATTCGTGCAAGCAAAGACATTTAAGCAGCATCCTCTTTAAAACCAAGCAAACCATCAAAGAGCAACAGACGGAAAAATTGTCAGCAAACAGAACAAATCAACATCTCTGCTTTTTACAGAAAGAAATGCGAAAACAGAGAGAGAGAGAGAGAGAGAGAGAGAGAGAGAGAGAGAGAGAGAGAGACAGAGAGAGACAGAGAGAGACAGAGAGGGTAGATCACGAAATGTGACAAACTGACAATGCAAAAGAATTGAGCATTAAAAGAGCAAGATGAACTCAGCTTGAAATTGAAACGGAACAATCTTTGGAAAGCTAAAAACCCCCAAAACATAGTCACCCACCAGCTCCAAGTCTCACCACTTCATCGTCTCCAGAGAGAGAGAGAGAGAGACTCAGAACATTATTCGGACAGCTCTAAATCATCCATGTGAAGCAAGACCATGAGAAAATCACCACTCTAACACCAATCTGTGGCTGCGAAACAGCGGTTGCTCGTGAAAGGCCCAAAGATGGGAACTTCCACAAACCCTCCGACCAGAGTCGCCACGCCAAGAAAAATGGCGGGTGCTTCCTCAAAGGCCTCGTCTTTCTCACATTTTTCCGAATGCATCATCACAGCCTCTCTTTTATGCAGTATAATCCATGCCATAACCTTTCCACTACACGGGGTACGAATCTCGTTAAACCAGATCATCATCACCATCATCGTCACCATCGCCATCGTCTTTGCAATAATAATAATAACAATAACAAGGAGGAGGAGGAGGAGAGAGAGGCCTCATCACAGATGCAACACCCGCAAGGATCTAAACATGTCTTGTCCGAACGGCCCCGTTTATGTTCTGTCCGACTCGATCCAAAATAATAATAAAAGTAATTCGCTAAAAAAAACGATCTTTACTTGAAATCTCAGCTTGGCTTCACAGTTTATCCTGGAATGGCCAATGCAAGAAGAAAACCACTAATAACATTTTTTTATCTTTTATTCCCGAAGGAAAAAATTCATTTTGATTTGGCTTTATTAATGTAAAGACTTTTCATTTACTTAATCTCGAAATTCATGCACCTTCTATGTTTCTTTAATTTAGGTCCTCATGAAGATCCCAATATCTAACGTTAGTAAACGTGTAATTAACTTTTCATGCCGCTAATAAGCATAATAAATGTTTTAATTTCTAGTACATGTAACTTTCAATACATTAAATTGTTGGTAGGTTGATCACGTGTAATTTCTTATGATTGAAAATATTCTTAGTTTAACTGGAGTGGAAAAAAATATTTATTGCTTATGAAAATATAAAATAAACTCCCAAAATTCAACTATAGAAGTTTAACAACGCTAAAATCAGAGGAATTGGAGCCTGTCAAGAGATCGAACTTGCGAAAATGCAAGCTGCTAAGCTCATGCTCCAAGCTTTGTGAGATGTCATTACGGGGAAAGCCAGACTTGTCTCTGCAATAATCAGCTTCAAGCTTTAACTACTGGATATACGACAATGAATAAAGAAAAAGCATGACTTTATTCGATCATCAATGTGCTTCCCAATTTACAATTGCAGAAAAACCTCAATGAAGTACTCAGTTATGCAAGAAAGAGCACCAAATACATCCTCAACTCTGCTATCAAAAAATGGCTGAGAGACCCCCAGTACAAGCGGAACCGACCTCACAAGAATTGCTCGATGGAGCACGGGGCTGACAAGTGAAGAGTATCTAAAAAAAGATTTGCGTGACGGCTCATTCATGAGGAATCTGTCCAATCAATAAACTTGTACTTTCTGGCTACTTGTGAACTCACATGATCTCCTTTCCATGGTGCCGGAGCACGGTTTTGTGGACAGCCTCCCCAGACAAGTTGACGAAATAAGTCATCTGCCAATGGTTACGTGCATAAGTTAGTGTTTTCACGTGAAGTCACAAAGCTAGATGTCATAGGGAAACTTCCATGATGTTCCATCACTAAAATCCCCATTAAAATAGTCTATTTTGAAAAACCAAACTGGCGAAAATGTCAACTTATTTCAGCATTCTGCAGTAAATTAAAAGAAGTTATTCATGAGACTGGATAGTAGAAAAGAATTGATTACTCACTATTTCGAGAGCGGTGACTCTGTGAAGAAGGAACCCATCGACAAGTTCTCTGGAGAAGCAGGAAAAATCACAAAGACGGAATTCATATCAAATTATAGGTGGGACAAGCACAGTTGGAAAATTCAGAGCAGAGACAAAGGAGATACCTGCAAAACGCAGATGATGTTCCATGAGACGAAGCAGAATTAGATTTTCTATAGAATTGGCCAGGCTTGCTGATGTAGGTAACACCGCCTTGGTGAACACAATGCATGCCAGCCCTTCCACTTAGGTATGCATCCTGGGAAAACATGTCTAATCAACTTCTTTACTCAAGAAGGATTCATGTGATTCATAGTTCATTCAAGAGGAGGCAAGAAAAAAAAAGAGAGATTACCACTCCGTAAGTGGAAAAGATGCTACTGAAAGGATCAAGATCTGCCTTTGCTTCAAATAAACCGTTATTTTCTCGGCAGGAAGTCAGAGGAAGAAATCCAGCGATTATGCGCCTATGTTCACAGAGAGCAAAGAGTCGTTTAAAAGGGAAACACTATCATTCTTTTAATGGACGAGCCAAGACTGATGGATAAATGAGGTACGTGCCCACAAATTATCAGGTGACACAAACACCAGAATTTACAAACAATTTACAGCTGAGGTATCCCAAGGCTACAGTATTCAGAACAGCTCACCAAGCAACTTGCATGAATTCTTGAAACAGAAACATTGTGACTCGGTACAATGCCAACTGTTATGCTAACACAAAGGAAAATAAAGGACACCAAAAGTTGAATTCTTAGAACTTACCATTCATCAGTTGTTTCCTCTAGGATCCTCGTGAGCCATTTAAGTTGCTCCTCTCCAAGCCCCTCCAATGATCCCATCATCGCAGAACCCTGGAGATTCAGAGATATAAGGTTCACTCCATATGGTTGCCATTTGTGCTCCAGCTACATCACCAGTTTGAGCAAAAACAAGTGGAAGTACATGAAAGTAGGCAATTTGGCACATAATATGATGCCATAAAGTAGTGTATATCTAGGTCGATGAGAGGAGTATGAGTTTGGTGTTGATGCATATATTGCTCCATCAAATAATGAGCTTCACTTAAGGAGTTCTTAGGTAGGAAAGCAAAGATGGAAGTTCAAACTGAGTCAAAAGAACCGCCCATGAGTGTGTGCATGGTTTCCATGGAGGTATACCAATTAAAGATTCGGCCTTCTTAGCTTGACTGAAAGATCTAGGTTAGTGTCAGGTGACAGAGAAAGGGTTCTAATAATCCAGAAATTCAAAACAAGATGCCTTTGCTCATTGACCAATAGTCCTATTATCAAGATGACTAGTTTTACCAGCCTGCTCTCTCAATTACCATAGTTCCTGTAATAATCCCTTATCAGTTTGCATTTCAGAAAACCAAAGCCCCCATATCCACCACCTGTAATTTTTCTCTCTAAAAATCACCATACCAAACACCAGACATGCCACCATAATCGAGAGTAATAGAGGTTTCCTACCATTACACAGTAAATGCATGCTGACACTCAGCCACTATACAGGTAACAAGCTTATAGACATTTTTTCCTAAAAAAATTAGGATAAGAAAAAGCATGCATATAGAGAAAAATGAATCGCTGGACAAATATTGAGAGGTGTCCTTTCACATATGAAAACATACCTTAAAAAGGCCAGTATCTAGACCAATTAAGTCTAAGGTTTTTCCATGAGGAAATCTCATCTGCTCTCTGAAATAACTTCTTCCCCCTTCTGAAGCTTTAGTGGTGTACCTACAGCGTCACTATTCTGGATTACCTAACAATTTGGCTGAATAAAAACCAATCAACACCCAAATATAATATCAGGATTTAAAATGTCCCTGGAATATTACACACATTCAATCCCAAAGACAATAAAGAGGAAGAAAACGGTATACCATGGAATTTTCAGTGATTGGTACTTTTGTGTACCCTGCCAAAAGAGAAAGTTAAATTTCCATTGATGGTTGCGGAATCTTACACCCAACAAACAAAAAATCAATATGGAGAAACTGAAAGTAGCAAATAATACTTCAAAGTTTAACTAGAGCAAAGCTTAACTGTTCCACTGCTATCTTTCTTCTAAATGACAAAAAACTATTTCAACTAGTGAGATAACCCTTCTAACGTCAAGCTCTAAGCCAGCAAGCTTTTTCATGTGGATACGTCAGAGTGCACTCAAATTAAAGCTTTTCAAGTATAAAAAAGAACTGAATTTGTACACATTAAGCAAAAGGGAGCTTTTAAGTTTCAAACAGGAGATAACATTTGAATCATACTCTTACATTCTGCATAAGCGGGTCATCTTCGCCAAGTTCGCTGATGTTGACAACAAATATTGCGCCATATGTCCTCGACACTTTCTCCATCTTCATTAAGAACCCAAGGAAACACTGGGTCAGTAAGCCCGCATTCACAAAGATAAAGCAAGAGCCACCATCAATTCCTGATCTCTCTATTTCTACTTAGAGAATGCACACAAATATAATTTGTATAGTCTAGTTCTTAATATCCATATTTGTTCAGTCTAACTGTAAGTATGGGATTGAGAGAGAGAGATCACATATACTGGGAAAGATTGCAGAAATCAATTTACAGATGCAAAGGGAACCAAGAGTAATCGTACTGATCCCCGAGAGCATCTACAAACAAAAGGCTAAGATGGGACACCCCAATGACAACGTCCACTTTCACAATTCAAAAGAGGTCACGCTGCTGGATCGAACTCACAAAATAACTTCTCTCTTAGCATTGAACGGTTCACTTTACTAACATTAAGTCAGAAATTTTACCAGTTTTAAGAGCCGAGTCTGTTCATTTGAAGCTCTAAATCCACCTCGGACAGTCACAAAATAAGTATCAAGAAATCCACCTCTGCTTCTGATGACACCCTTGGCGTAATCCCTGTGCTCCTGAGACTGGCCCAAGTTCAAAGCAACATAAAGAGCGACGCAGAGGCACACCTGAGTAAAAACGGTGCACACCCAAGACCTCTTCCCCATAATCACGCACAAGGCAATAGAAAAGAAGAAACTCTCTATCTTGGGGGGCGGCTATTAATCCGAGTTCACGCCCTGGGTTTTGACTCTGAAAGACAGATCTGAGAGTGGCATCTGAAATGGGAAGGTGAAGGCCTTCCCGTGAAAAGTCCGCACATGATATGCATTCTGCCGAATCAAGAAAACGCCGTAGGGACTCTTGTCAGGCTTGGGACGAAAAATATCGCCATCTCGATGGTGGGTTTTTCAATCGGGGTCTCCCTCGCAGAACAACGTCGCCCAGTCTCGCACGTCTCATAGTCATTTTGATGCTGCGCTGTAGATTTCATAGCGGTTTCTTTCTTTGGCTGGTACAAAAATGGAACTTCTTTAATTTTTAGATTCCCTTGACAGCATAATCTTGTTGTGACAAGATCAAAGCAGAACATCACTCGTGGCTTGTCTGTTTATGTTTTAAGAATAGGCAAAAAAAAAGTAGTTTTTTCTGTTTGTTTGTATTCAAAACAAATTCTTGCATTTCAAGATATTGTGAAAGAACCATATTTAATCATAGTGAAGGACAAAAGACATCAAAAATCAAAAATTATGTTCATAATTGCATACTAATCCTGAATTCTTTTTTTATGGCATCAAAAATCCCCCATTTATCCCTATGCTAAATTTAGCCCACCTCAAGATTTCGTCACTTGATTTTCCGACTCAAATGACGTCCTTTTCATTTGTCGACACCATTTATCTTCCATCGTATACATATACAAGTTGTCAACAGTGATTATTAGCAAGACATTGATGAAGCGTTAATGTATCATACATACAAAAGTATACAAGAAAAAAATTTAGGATTAATGCATCACTGTGATCATCATTTAGAATTTTTTAGTGGTCATTTTTATTTAAACTTTGCTTATTTCTCAAAAAAAAAATGATTTGCAAAGCATCTTCCTAAAAACGATCATATGCACTATTTAAAATATTTAGTCATAAAAAAATATTCTCGTCATCGAAAGCAATTTCATCGAAATATTTTTTGTTAACAATAAACAAATTTATTGTTCATTGTAAATAATACAAGCCACCATTTTTTGGAGATTTTTTTAATTATTCATTTTTCAAGAAATAAACGGTGCCTTAAAACAAATTAAAGCGTGTGTATCGAGAAATTTAGATAGAGTAAAAGGAAGAAATCAATTCGAACATACCCTCAAAATAATTCAAGGTGCATATGAATTTGAAGTATCAAGTAGGGCAATGGCCCCGCGGTCCTGTTTTTGACACGACATACACAAACTGTCGAGCTTATTTGATACGTACAAGTTTTGCATTTTAACAAATATAATGTCTTTCCGAAACAAAAGAAGTGAAAATCCTAATGACCCGAGGTCGCTTTCAAAGGTTCGATCTCACTTTAGTCTTCTTGATGTGAGAGGCAATGAATCCTCCTGTCTCTCAATTCTAATGAAAAATCGACCTTTAGTTTGCTCTTCTCAAGATGATCTGAATGGCATCGAAGGCATGACATGACCAAGAAAAGAATGCCCTTAATGGTAAAACTGAAAACGCATTGTCCAGATGCATTTGATGATGGACGCATACTCCATGACTCCATCGCAAGAAAAATATCCTTGTCAATATCAAAACAGCTGGCACCAATTTGCTAATTTTGATCATTGCCACTCAAGGAAACCGCAACTGCACTCCCGAAAATTTCCAGCAGTCGGTTTCATGACAGCGAAATTTGAACCTCGTAGAAATGATTGTGCTTTAAAAAGTGTAAACTATTAAATATTGACGTTTCAAAACCTCTAAACGAAGGAAACTCAAAAAAATGAAAACCGGAAATCTCCGTCATCAATGCGTGCTGAAATAGAGCAAGCAACAATTTTTTCACAAAGTTCAAATTTTTTAGAAAAGGGTATCGGCTATATTTTCATTTAATAGTTTTAGTTTGGATGTACACAAAACAACAGCGTACAAGCAGACCCCAAGTAGTCAATTTCAGAGAGACTGAAGAAAGTTTGAGTTTGACCCACCTGAACATGATCATGTCTTGCACTGTCTTAAGCCTGTCGAAAAGGCCATGCCTTTCCATGAAAAGGTGATGCCTTTCCTGTCCAAGTGACGGATCAAATTATTTAATTGCTTGCAAGTTTAAAACATTATCTTAATTGATGTCAGGGGATGAATATTCTTGTTCCTACCTGCTACATTGCCTCCATTCTATAGACAATACAGTGAAGCGCAATCCCAGAGCCAGGACTTCACCTTGATCTTTCACCAAATACCAAATATGATTGTGCTGGTCTACAGTGAAGTTACTAAAGTACTTCATAAGTCAATGCAAAACTGAATGACCATACAAGATCAGTGAGTGAATGCGGCTTTGGGGGGTGAAAGCGAACTTTGCTTCCCATGCTGCTTTCTCTTCCAATTGTTTACATGCCCTAAGATACAGTCAATACATGAATGCTCCATTCAACTGAACTCAACATTTCAGGAGAAAAAAGAAAAACCTTTGAGGACGTGCTGAATAAGCAAGCTCAACCAGCCATCCATTGCTTATGCTCCAAGAGAAACAATGATTATTTCGCAACATGTCTCACATTCAATCAAACTCATGTCGATTTAATACCCAAGGAATGGCCCCAAGGAACTTATTACATTTTCCCAAGTAGAATAGAACTATGAAACCATAATCATGCAAAGAAAGCGTTTTGCATATTTCAGGATCAGATTTCGAACGAGGGATGTGGTATTTATGGGGACCAAAAATGGGCTTGTGATGGTTATTTAGATGTGAGCAAGATCCCAACATAAAGCTACGAAGATCAAAGATCAGTACCATCAATATAATAGAATCCATCAAATTTTTTCCCTCGCAGGAACTACGAAATATCTGCTCGGTCAAGCATATCTACTAATGTCATCCGTCTCGGGAACCTTGGAGGCAGCCTCAAGACCATGGCATCCTCAATCTGAATTGGTAGATGCGTAGCCACAATTACTATTCCACCCTTCTTCCGGTGCTCCGCAATTATATACTCCAGCAACTTCACACCGTCATCATCTAATGCAACAGATGGCTCATCAAGTAACCAAATGGGACGGTCAATAGCGAGCAGCCTCGCCAGCTGCAGCCTCTTCCTTTGACCCATTGAGAGCATTCTCGCTTTCTCTTTTGCCAATCTTCCAAGCCCCATAAGCTCCAGGGCCGGCAGAGACTTTCCTTGCTTGCCTTCAAGCAATTCAAACCACTGAACATTTTCAAGGACAGTGAATTTCTCTTTTACAGCGTCTTTGAGGGAAAGCCAATTGAGCTGCAACTTGTATTGCTGGAAGATGCCAGATTGCATGACATCGTGGCCATTCCAGAGGATCTGACCAGCAGAAGGACGAGAAAACCCTGCCAACATACGCAGGAATGTGGTTTTGCCCGAGCCATTGGTTCCAGTCAGCACAAGAGCTCCACCATCATGAAGAGAGACGTTCACATGACGCAAGATCTGTTGCGCATTTCTCATACAAGAAACACTGTCGAGAAGGAGCCGAGGCAATGGAGGTCTTCGGAGGGTCATTGAGGTAGGTGGACCAGCCAAAAAGAGTTGGAATTTGCAGAAGAATTGTACAACAGTCTAAATCTTTATTCCAACGAGCACTTGTGCAAGATGATAAATGACTTTCGACGAGATCACAGCAAGTCCGTCAACATGTATCACCAGTGCAAATTCTGCATCTGGAAACATACGCTAAAGAAATCAGCAGCCAACTAAACAAATGCATAACTATCTCAAAGGACAAAACAACATTTTAGAATTCTGGGTCCACCAAACCTTTACATTTAAAGAAAAGGTGTTCACCTATCAATCAGGAACCAAAAAGTCTCGTCCAATATACAGATCAAAGAAGAAAATATCTTCGCCGACTTCAAATAACAATCAATATCCTTGAATGATAAAAAATCAGAGTGACAAATAAAAAATAAAAAGCCATGAATTACAGATTGTATTAAAGAAGCAACAATATGCCCTTTGCATATGAATTTGAAATCAACAACCTGTTGGCTGTCACATCACATGTCATGCAACGCAGTCTCCTGAGCTTCCCAAACGTACCACCAACACACAACACCACCTTGTCTCATGCAACAATAAAGACGTTAAAAAAAAGGGTAAAAAGCAAAGAGCCATACGAGATTACAAATAATACCCGGTTGCTAAGAAAAGGGACCTCCGTTTCCTACTTTGGCTTTGACAAACTCACGAACAGCTGGTGTGCAGAATTCACAGAATTCATCTCAGGAGCCATAGGTCTAAGAAAAGGCGTCCTCGCAGGGAGGACTCAACTAAGATTTTTACTCCTGAGGGGGTAAGTTGTAACTTAACGGAGAAAAACGGAAGCTTTTGCAGAGCACAAGTAGTCAACAGTCACCGAGAAGAAGAGGAGGAAAAGAAAACGAATTGCAAATCCAGGACATCATAGGACTGTCTTTGCATAGAAGTGTATCCAATCGTCTACACTGGAAAGAGAAAAAGAGAAGAAGTTCGGGGTAGAAAACATGAGAAACGGAGGTGCAGGCCTCAATTCGAACAACGCCATCGACAAAGCGCGAGAATTTACCGTTGAAGCAATTCGAACATCGAAGGCTT
Organism: Melaleuca alternifolia; assembly: GCA_019926035.1. NCBI lineage: Eukaryota > Viridiplantae > Streptophyta > Magnoliopsida > Myrtales > Myrtaceae > Melaleuca > Melaleuca alternifolia. The sequence continues at coordinate 1,821,276 of JAGKPW010002538.1, read as the reverse complement.
GGTCGTGGATGCCACAGCTCTCCTGACCTTTATCGGGGGTTTCATTCGCTGTCCTAATTTTGTTTTTCATCGCCGAATTTTCATAGGACGCCTTCTTCATTAAAAAAAAAAAAAAAAATCACTCGCATACTATGACTTTCTTTTTAAATGCGAATTTTCAATAACGTTATTCACTTAAAAAAATCGATTAAAAATCGTAACTTTAAAAAATATATATATCTTAAAAATCACGATACTTAAATGATTGACAAAAAAGTAATGACGTTGAACGCGATATAAAAGATATGACATTTATAATACATTCATGTTAATCAATTTGAGATTTATTTGATTATCCGTTTCCTCAACTTATCATACACGGTATAAGAACAGCTCATGGACTCCTTGGCAATAATTTTGGCCGTCTATAAAGTGGCGACTTGTGTTGTTACTAGAGAAACCCGACTAAAGCTTTTCGCTTTTCCGCATTAGAATTGTGCGCATTCGTAGCCCTCTCCGGAAGCTGACAGTTCTGCCCAACGCGGGTTTTTGTCAAGATCCGAAATTGAAAGAATGTCCCCACTGCTCGTGGCCTCTGCACTAGACCAACATCGAGCCCAGACCCTCAAGGGCTGCCTTTTAAGAGTTCCTTCACTCAACACAATCGTCAGATTAGAGAGTGCCTCACACCTTCCGGAGGTATTTCCTGCTCAATTTCATTATGGGGGAGACCTTCACTCTTAGAAGTCAGCATCGAATTTGAGCGAAGAACATCGCTCACTTGATGTATGGCGCTCAATTTAAAAGAGACAAACTGACCCATGGGGATTAGGACTAGCAAAATGCTTCTTCGGTCATAACCCGGGAGCCAGAAATTGCAACCAAAACTCTTCTTTTTTTTTTTACCAGCTTTTATAGGAGAGTCCCAAGAACATAATGTAAAAAGGGCCAGAGATGAAATGTAGTTTGGATTCCAGATAGCTGCCACCCAAATACCCGAATAGCCAAAGCTGCATCTGGACAGGGAATGCGACTCTCTTTCTTGAGCAAGAGACGGGCAATACTTATCTGGCTGTCGGCTTCTGTTAACATTTAGATCAAGAAGAAAACGGAGGAATTCTGCTAATAATAAACTTAGTCAATCTCTCACTGCTCAAAATTCGTTTCTTTCGCAAATCTAGACAACTCTGAAAAGAGGAGGCAAAATGTTTGATATGCTCATAGCAATACATGAACTATAGTAGAAGAAGTGCATTATTGGCCGACATCCATCTGCACGACTCTGTCTACTCCCATGCTGGTGCGATGCGATGATTTCTACTCTGATCTGTGTTTGCCGCAAGATAGCTTCATTGCCTCCACTTGCTCCAAGACAACACATTTTCCAGATGCCGCCCATTAGTCAGTTTCTTGCCTCCAACACAATCAGTGGCGGCTGCATCCAGCTCCATATGAGGCACCACGAGGCCTAGTAAATGAGCCCCGCAATGTCCTCGTGATCATCAATAAGAGACGCCAGATTCTTCTAGATGCAGAGGAATTACATGCCACCATCACATATAGTTTCATTGTTACATTTTCTGTATATACAACAAGCTAAATGTATATGATGGCTGCATGGCTACAAGAGTACATAAATTGAGCACAGCTACTCTGGAAGTCATGGAGAAGCCAATTCATTGCTGCAAGGGATGCTATGACCTTCAGGGTCCTATAACAAAGAATCAGGCAAAGCAGAAGTTCCCCCGCAACAAGAAAGGCAGTAAGCATAAATATGCAGAATCTCTCTCTTAACAAATTTAGTTACTGGTCCACCTCCTCTTGCGAGCTGGGCGCTCTTGCTTGATCTCTGGATCCACGAGAGTCTCGCCTTTGGTGGAGAGTAGTGCTTCGCTCTCCATTTTCTTTATTGACAAGGCTTCTTTTTCAATGGGCATGGGAAGCTTGAATCGCTCACTGCGCTTCTTCAACTTCTCCACTGTATCTAAGTGACGATCATTTATCGGCTTTGTGTCAGCATCCTTCTTGTCCACATCACCCGAATCTTTACCCTCAGCCAAGACATGGTGCCTGTCAACTTCCTCAGACATCCTAACAGATTCGGGAAGTTTGCTGGCCTCAGAAGATACAATATTGTTGTTGCTTCTTCCAACCTCTTTAAATCTCAAGGAAGATGATGACTTGATATTCATACTGTAATCCCTCTCCGTATGGCTTGTCCAGCGTTCCAACTTGGAGCGTCCTCTTCTGGATTCTGACTGTTCATCCTCCGACGAAATATCTTCTCTCGTTTCTCTTGAAGAATGAAACTGTTGCATGGTTCCAGGATCAGCAGTTCCCTGCTCAGCCAGACCCTTAGAGCCCTAAATGAAGGAATGACAACCATGAAAACCAAGCTTGACTTTTACCAGGGTCTGCTAATGATCAACCAGTCAGGTGGAACAAGGAACAGAAGAACCAATTGCAGCTGAACTGATACCCAAATCTTTGCGACTTCTTATAGGTTAAAAGGAACTTTCATCCATGATTATGAACACAAATAGAGGTAATCAAATATCAATAAGAAAGAATCATGTAGGATTTACAAGATACACTGACAAAGCAGCAATCCAAGTTTACCAGGAATAAGTCACAAACCGACAATATATTATTAAGGACAAAATAACACTTGCAGAGTAACAATGGTCTATCTCGGGTACCCAAAAGCATATAGAACACAAAAAATTGCTTATGACACTCCAAGTAGATGGCAAGACAAGGTGCATAATGGCAAGACAAACAGAATAGAAGAACAAACAGAAGCAATGGTTAAAGTTTTTTCATATGAAACTCAACTAGATATTGAGTTCAACAATATAATTACTTGTTCCATTCATTTTGAACTTCTTCAAACCTAATGGCTGCATGAGGTGACCCCACATCATTATATCAAGAAGGCCATTTCTTCAAATTATATCCTCTTGCTTTACGAGGCGCCAAGCTCAGCAATTTGATTATTTAGATGACAATTCTCAATTCTCACGGATACATTTCCAATAGAGAGGAAGGAAAGATATAAGAAAATATAGAAGGAGAAAGGAAGAACGGGCCAAAACAAAAAATGGTTGGGAAATGAAAAAACCGGTCCATGTCCCCTCCCCCCCAACCCTCCCTTCTATTTCCTGTTCAACCTCTGATCAGACAGGCATAACGGGTGCATACATATGCGTGTGTGTGTATATATATGAATAATACGTATACATCAACTTTTTATGCACAAATATACTTAAATTTATGTACGAATTAAGAACAGAAGCAGCACCCACTTCCCAGAGAAAGAAAAGGATGATTGTGACAAAGAAAAAGACTCCACAAAAGATGGAAATCCTCTGAGAGACATCGACTCTCCAGGAACCATATCCCTCTTCATAGAGTCTACCCATGATGCATTCATTGAGCAGCACTCAAGCTCGTGCAGACCCTAAGTAACAGCTAAGGAGTCAGGTGCAGTGGGGATATATCATGGGTCTGAGGTTCAAAATTCCATACTGAACCACCAACAACATCGAGTGAAAACTGAAAAGAGCTAGTATCATTTAGCTATTATGAGGCAGAAAAGTCGTCCTTAACGTTTGAGATTGTACAGTCCCTAACCTGAGTTAGACTGTCTAGAATCTAGAACATACCATTTGACTAACACGATCGTCCTGATTTCTCTTGGAAGTATGGTGATCGCCTCCCTCAGGTTCCTTGTTCTTCCTATGGCTGTGTTTTTTATCATGCATCCTTTGATTATCTGAAACACTGGCAGGTTTATCATTACGAGTGCTCGATTTCTCAAATCTGGATCTTCTTTCTTCATACTTGATCTGATTACCACGTGCATGGACCTCCTCATGACCCCGATAGTGCAAGAAGCCTTCATCTTCTTGATGTTCCCTCCTCTTAGAATGTTCACTCTGTCGAGCCGTGTCCCTATACTGGTAATCTCTACCTGAAGCTCTATGATTATCCTTCGGCCTATCTTGGCCAGCCCATGCTTTCTCCTCTCCTCCACGTGCAACCCTTATAGCAGCCCTTTCTTCTTCTCTTTCCCTTTTTAAATGAATTTCTTCATGACCTTGCTTGGCTTTATGCCATTCTTCTCTATCCCTCTGTTTCTCTATCTTTTCCCTCTGCATCCAGTTCTCATCCTTTTGTCTAGAAGAGTGGTGGTCATCCATACTATCTCTAACTCTAGGCTGATCCTCTCTCTGCCTCTGATCACTAATGTCATCCCTGTCTCGCTTTCGACGGCCAGAACTATCTCTTTGATCACGCAGGATCTCTTCTTTGTCAATGCGGTCTCGCTCTCGCGGAAGATATTCATCTGCCTTTTTCCTCTTGCTACGGTATTCATCTGCAACTTCATATCTGCTCCTTAAAGAATCATCTCTTTCCCTGCCTCGTAAAGCTACTTCCTTGTCATAGTTAACTTTGTGCATGCCATTGTCCAGCTGTTTTTTGGATGAGAGATATTCCTCTTTGTCGTTCCTCTCAGTTTCTCGGCCCCTGCTCCGGTGTCTGGAGCCTAATTCGTCACTACGCTCCCTCTTCTTTGAATCTTCAAGTCTGAGCCTTCTGGAACTAGGCTCATCATTTCTCGGTCTCCTTGCTCCATCAGAGTATTCCCTCTCCTTTCGCCTATCAAAATTATCAGACTTCATGGGAATATTATGAACCAAACTAGAATCCCTATCTCTATAAGAATCCACTTTATCTTTTACAACTGTTCGGCGACTTTCCATTTCTTGTCTCCTATCATGATCTTTTCTTTGAAACTTTTGTTCATTTTCATCAAGGTGCTTCCTTGAACCTCCCATATGAGTGCGAAGACCAACTTGCACAACTTCCTCCTCTGTACCATCACGCCACTTCTGACTATCTCTGCTGCTTCCTGATCTTGCTTTGCTGTTTTCACTACTTCTTGCAGCTCTGCAATCCTCACCCTCATCAAATTCATTGGGAGCAACTTGCTCACCCCTAGAAGTAGACTTGTCTTTCCTTCTAGGATGAAGCAACTTTTCACCATCCCTGCTTGCATCTGAGTGCACTTCATTTCTCTCCAGCTCAGAGCTTCTGTCACCGGGCAAAGGCTTACCAGCACGTGCATCTTTGTGATCCATGCTGGACACATGAAGAGCTTCTTCACTCTCCACACTATCAACCACCTGCGCCCCCTGTTTTTCGATAGCCATTTTATCCTCTGTACCAGGAGACACATTTGGGGACTGGTCACATGCTCTACCTTCCATATGCCTGTATTTTTTAAACAAAGATTTTAGCATATAAATGGTGTGATGGACTGCTGCTAAAATTATCCAGTGTAAGAACAACAGAATCTTTGACCAAACAGCAGAACTGCTTGCACAATATACTTGAGCAAAAAGTTCATAGGGAAGCTGGTAAACCATTACGGAGACACAGGCATATTTCACATCCTCATTCCTCCTAACAAACATAAACTTGGTAAACCACTACAGAGACACAGGCATATTTCAAATCCCCATACCTCCTAACAAACATATATTTGTGTCCACACAAATACATACGCCCAGAATATCAAAAGCAAATGCCTCGAGTGCACTTACTTACAGGAAATACACTAATTTTCTGATTCCATGCTCAGGGAAATTAAGAACACGCATGGATTCACCTCTGCTTTTTACTTTTTTTACTTAATCTAAATATTGTGGGGGCATGTACTATGACTCTTTTTAACACCAAGTACCTTAAGCTTTCACAACATACACCTATGGACACGTAAATTCACGTACTTTTGTAATTTCTTTAAATTTGAACAATATTTTTGTTCTTTCATGGGAAAGTTAAAAGTTGCCTTTCACTTTTGATCAATCAAAAACAAACACACCTCAGAAACTAATTTAGCCCCAATGATGGTCCATTCCCAAAGAAACAAGGTCCAGAGTTCAAATTTTACCTTCTCCCTCCTAATCACCTAAAGCAGGAGGAGTAAATGAGTTATATTTGAACATATGCAATATATTTCAATTTGAGCCTGCCCAGTTTTTTGCCTCCATAGTCCTAACTGAACCAAAAACCCAGTGTTGACTTGGCCCCAGCTATTTCTTCTTCCGCAATCCAAAATTGCACTAACTTGAAATTTTTTTGTTTCAGTCAATTTGTCAGTTCATCAGTTTCCATTTTGCATAAAATAGTAATGAAAATCATTTAATTCTTATCGTTGATTATCAGAAAAAATTTGTACCGCTCATTATGAGTGATAACAGCCTTCCTGCTGGGATGTCCAGATGTATGCTCACTAGAAGATGGATGATGTTGAACTGATCCTTCGCGACGTAAGGGTGAACTTTCTTCTCCTTCAGGAAGATCATCCTGAACTGATTCAACAAATTGAGCTTTTTCGATCACGTCTCTATTTTGGTCGCTATAAGTCTCAGAGCAACGGTCAAGATATTCAGCTTCTTCCCGAGCAACACGGTCCTCCGCCTTTTCTGCTCCTTTAAGATCCTCACTTGTAGGATCATTATTATCCACTCTGTCTGCAAGCCCATTTTCAGTAGAGGAATCATTGTCAACAGAATCCTGGCAGACAATCTGCATATCCAAATTCATGAAAGGACCCATAAAAATTATGACCATGTATGAACAAGATCAAAATAAAACTTCACCAGTAGATACTTTTACCTCAATAATAGCATCGGAATCACGAATTCGTGGAGGTCGAGTATCTATGGACGGAAGGCGTTCACCGCATCCACTTTCGACCTGAATTGCTCGCCCAGTTGGCTGGATGAGAAATAAGTAAGTTAAGTTCAACAGCATGGTCCTTATGTAGTGTTAATGACAGCATTAACAGGGAATTCACGAATTTATTATACTTGATCAGCTTGAATAATATGATACATCTCAAATGCAGGCATTGAATACCTACTCAACAATGAAAGCTAATTTCATCTGAGTACATCCAGCAACAAACATATTGCAGAGTGGAAAAGGACGGAAGGGTGTGCAAGCCCATCTACAAAAAGTGCTCAAGAACCAAGAAAAGAGCCCAGTTACAAGACAGAATCTAGTTGGAAGGATAGTGAAGGATGTGAAGGATATCTAATAGCTTATTAGCTAAATTCAACTTTTCCAAGCACTAGGCTTCATGCATTAACTATCTTTTTACTTCCAATCATGACTGCTCCAATAGAATAAGGCCTCGATCAAGAAAAGGACTCTATAACTCTACATTGCTTTTGTATAAGTAAACAAAAGCCCCATTGATGAAAGTGAGACATTAGGGATGCATCAGAGTAAAAAAGAAAAGGTCTATTGAGGTAGTGGGATCACCAAACTAGACTCTGTTGATTTCTGAAGTACAATGTAAATCAAGATCAAGACTTCTCATCACTCCTGAAGCCTGAAAGTTCAGCCATAAGATAAAGACCTCAAAGAATGCAAGCTTAAGAATAGGTTCAAAAGCAGAGACATACTAATGGTGGCCGCACATGAGCAGATGCTTTAATACTAGTTTGTCCAGCGTCCAACTTCCCATTACTCATATTTTCAGCTGTAATATCATGAATTCCTGATGCTGCTGCTAGTTCTGGAGGCAAATCGGGATCAAACTCCTAAAAAAGTAAAAGCAAAATGTATGAAGATCCATAATCCAAATTTGAACTATGTACATCCAAGGCAGATAATTGTGATGAAATTTTTTTAAAAGGTTCCATTTGAAGAATCACCCAGTAAGGAGTTTTATAAACCCCGCATTACCTGCTTTTTACGACCACTCTCATAAACATGAATTTTGCTTTGCATGGTAGATTCAAGTCGTAGAGTCTCCTGCATAATATTTAACTAGAGTCATAATTCCATTCATCTACTCACAACTGGTTCAAGGTTCATATTTACCAGCTGCTTGCAATATTCCTTCCAGCTCTCCTCATTCAGACCAAAGTTGAAAAAGTCTGTACTATCAACACTAGGGTACCTCCAAGGTTTTTCCTCGAAACTATCAATATCGACTTCAAAAATTGTCCTGAAATTGTTAACAGGATTGAGAAGAGCTTCATAAGTACAATTAGAATCCAAGCAATCTCGCCATACAGGAAACATAAGTTTGTCTTCTATAGTAAAGGAACACATCCAGTGATCAAGTCAAACTGCCCACCAAGCAGGGAAAACAAAATATAAGCATGTAATTGTGAATTGAGACGGCTGACACACTAGTAGCACTTTTGTTTTATCAATGATGCAAGTAATGTACAGGCACTAAGTAAAGCATAAAAGTAAAGCAGAAGCTGGTATGCGCAAAATTCAAGCACCCGGTATCAAATCCGGGATCTCCATAAAAGAAAGAACCAATTAGGAATCATCATCAGGAAATGAAAAGGTGAAGATAATTGTTACATGACTTATTAGTCTAGTTCTCTAACTAACAAGCATGTTGATAGAGGAGGAACATGACAGATCAAAGACTGCATATAAAAAAGTAAATGTTTCGCAAAATCAAAAATTCCACTCCATGAAAAAATTATTGCAAGATATAATATATTACTTTGCGATACATCCACTAGCAACTTTAACTTTCATAGGTAACATTATATGAAAATTAAAAAGGCATTAGAAGAGAATAGCAACAACATAAGAAAAAGACTGTGTAGCAGCTACTAGAGTCACTTATGATATCAATACTGGAGAAGAGAGATTACTTGTGTGATGGAAGTGAAAATTCCAGTCCACCCCCATAACCTCGTCCAGAACCCCAGGGAGTCGTCCCTGGGTGATAACTTTTCTGCAAAGAAGCACCTTTCAACCCCGCAAGTCGCCAGTCGCCTCTACCACGACCAGCTAAAGGGCCCATGTTGACAGGTGGACGAACTTGACCTGGTGCTCCAGTTGGAGCAGCAACACTTGATCCAGGCATAGGTGAAGCACCGGGTCTGACATACTACAGGTACACAGAAACAGTGAATACGGTCAATGAACAAGCACCAAACCTGAAGAAAAGGGCTCGCGCACGATTGAATGAATTTTAAGTATCACTCCCCCATGAAGCACAATAAGCCAAGAAACCAAAGAACAGCAATATAATTGAGAAAGATGAAGGCAAACTGCAATATACATCTTCTCAACATCATGAAGGAAGAACCATGAGAAACATCAATAACATAGATATATTTCTAAGAATAGTTATTCTCCAGTCATGTTAACAAGGCAAGACATCATATGAAGCTCATCAAAACAGCATCAAATTCAACCTTGTGCAGACTAGAAGGAACGAGGAAAAGTAGCAAACAACCGAATTCTATGATCCAGCGCACAAGCATGCCATCTTAACCATTAAAAAAGACTAGTCTGACAAAGATGACAAGAAACAGGTTCAAGCACCTCAGGGACAGATGTAACGGCAACGTTTAACTATTCCATGTGCCATGTTGTTCATAGAACCTCTAATCTAAACAGTATTTTCACTTAAAGATAAATTATCCGTCCTTATCGGTTGGACAGGAGGCCAGCCATCATGGCATCCAGATTGTCATTATCGAGAAGCAACAGCTTACCATAAGGCTCGAGTTAACCCAAAGGGTGGACAATAGAAAAAGAAAAATGTATGTCCAGCTAAATTTTTGCATAAACCTATATGTGAAACATTTACAAGAAAATGGATTACCATTCTGTTTGTGATGGCAACTAGGAACTGAAGCACATCGAATCTAACAATGCTCAGCAGAACAATCGCTCAAGAAACTAAATGCATAATGTGATACATGCTGTACTGGCTATAGGGACATTAACAGTAAGTTAACCAGAACCTCTCATGCAAAATGAATGACATGCTATTATCTGATAGAGTTCCCAACTTTCAATCAATAACTTGTATTATTTCTTGCAAATATATGATGAGATTTTTCTCAGTGATGCCGAACATCTACTGGAAAGTGGTTTCCAAGATGTTTTATCTAGGCCTTACTGCATATTTGTCAGCGGAAGTGGAGGGTTATTAAGTAAGACCACCATAAAGGTTACAAAGACCAAGCTGTCCAGCCACAAAAGCTTGAAAGCATTCTTGGTACTCCATTTTCAGGTACGAGGTATGGAGCCTAAGACTCTTACCCCATCACAAGATATTACCCTAAATGACACTTAACATTAGAAATTTTTCATCTTCTTATCCTACAACTGAAAACTGGGATATGGTCGTTTACATGCACTAATTGTTAAATCTAGAAAGAGTATTAATGATCCTACGTGAGCATACTGGATAATCTGAAAACTTGAAAGTGCTTGGTATACTTGCGGGTGCCATGTGAGGATGGCAATGACAACAGCAAAACATTACTAGCGTCTTTGCTGGAAATAGTCTCATCCATGACGGGCTCCAGATTGATCAAAAAGTTTCTGTGTCTAATGAGCAAAGCCTGAGGTAGGCTACTTGAGAAGGAATTTCCAATAACTGAGCGTTCTTTAGTTAACTTTTAGAGAAGATAACTTGTTCAGAAACAAGTCACTGTCGCTTCGTCACCAGTTTGATGCTGATCTAGCTGTAATATCACAACTACCTCCAAGCTTCCGGCTTTCAAATCTAAAGTGGGCTGCAAGAAAATCGGGCAAAGAGAAAGGTCTGCGCCATTGAATGTTTCGCGTTCAAGAAGCATAGGAAGACTTTTAGCGTTGATGCCAGACAAATCATGTAGATGATCTCAGAGCAACCGTCTCCATTATCCTTTGGAACCACCTCCAACATTTTGCGAGCACTTCAAAAATCCACCAGGCACTCAACCCACGCAGCTAGCTGCTTTCGCACATTTGTTCTCAAATAGGGTCAAATGTTGCCAAAGAAGAAAATAAACAACTGACATACATAGGTAGAACTGAAAAACCCACGCAAAGAACGAAAATTCCAATTTCATTAGCTGAATAGAGCACTATTTGCAGTTCGCAACAGTTACAAAAGAAGAGACTGCATAATATTCTCACGAAGGGGTTCAACACAAACACAACCCCCCATATACAATTACTGCATAGACTTCCACATATAACACCACTGACCTTAAACTGAGAATGAAATGGATGATAACCCAGATTGCTGTACCCAATTTTGGGCGCCACACCCCCTCCTCCATTTGCCTTTGCTAGCTCACTGCTGCCGCCGCCTTCCTTCCTCTCTCCATCAGGCCCCGTCTCAGCCGTGTCTTCGCCCCAATCCTGCTCGACCAGCGGCTGGTTCGGGTCTCCATCGGCCACAATCACGAGCGGATCACCGTCTTCGTCATCATCGTCCTCCCCGCCGGCATCGCCAATGGTTCCCATAGGACCCTGATGAGCCGGGTTATCGTTCAACACAATCTGCAGATCATCCTCGCTGTCGCTGTCCCAATCATCGCCCCCGTTGCCATCCCGAGTCCCGCTCGGCTCCCGCGGCCCCGACAGCCCAGGAATCACCGGGTCCATCCCGTGCTCGTTGTTCTCCTCGATATCGAACTTAACGTCCGCATCCATCGAATCCAAGTCCCTGCTCTCACTCCCACCTCCCGCTCCTCTCCGGGCGTCCAATTTCCCGCCTGGGGGGTCCAAAACCCTAGCCGGCAAATCCGAATCGCCACTTCCAGCCGATTCATTCTTGACGGAATTGAGGCTGACAGTCAGGGCTTTATTAGGGGGATGAGGATCGTCGCGAAGCTGAGCTCGGAAAGGGCTCGCATCGTCGTCCTCGGCGTCGTCGTCCGCGACGGCGGCGCCGGAGGTTTTAAGGTTGAGATCGATGGGGCGGCGAGGAGGGGCGGGTCCGGGTGAGGACTGGAGAGGCTGGGGGGCGGCGGCGGAGGCGGCGGCGAAGGGCTTGAGGACATCGGTGTAGAGATCTCCGAACTCGTCGTCGTCCTCCATCGGAGGAGGAAGGGAAGAGGAAGGGAGGAGGAAGGGGAGGGTTTTGAGGTCCGCGAAGGAGGGGAGGTTGGGGGTGGCTTTAGGTAGAAATGTGCTTGTGTTGCGCTTGTGAGTGGGTTTATATAATGTTTCGCCACTCCTACACGTTGTGTTCCTTTCCACTCTCTTTTTTTTCCCATGGAAACGTCAATTCGAGGACTCTTCCCATTTTTGTTTGGCCTAATTGTTTCGTGATAAATGTGATATTTTTGAGAAAAATATATATTTTCAATAAAGTCGTTTTCAGTAAAATGACAGCATTTTTGGGTAATTGGCTGATATTCGAAAAAGAGCTTCAATAAGAATAGCTTATTTTCACTTTCCGAAAAAGACAGTTTCGATAAGAAGAATTTATACTATTTTCATGATACGAAAGATACACATGGTACATGATATTACTTTATGATAACCCTAGAGGCTCGAGTGTTCAGTATTGGACCCTGACTACTTAGGGACTTGAACCGATTTTCGGTAGTCCGGCGCTAGAGTCTTGGTCATAGAAGTCAGGGTTTCTTGGACCTAGCCACTAAGAACCAAAGCACGGCACCTAGGCTCGATCTAGTGGACCCCGGTTTCGATGCCGATATCTAAGGCATGGGCACATCCAAAAAGGTTCAAAGCAAATACATGCCAGACGATTCAGTTCGGTTCAGTTCAATTTTTCTGAAAATTCAAATCGAATTGAACTGTTAACATCTCTAATCACGTGAACTCCAGCACAATCACGTGACGATATTGCTCAATGAGATCCACGCACATCTGAGGACAAAAATCATATTAGTGGACTGACTCAATAATTTTCCAATACGGTCATTTTGAGTAAAAGAAATATGGATTTATGCTTTTGAACTTCGACACAAACCGCACAAAGCATGATCATCATTTCAAACTTTGTATGGGCTATAAGAACATAGAGCAGGACTCCCTAGAAGAATCCGACCATGCGAGGCAAAAGGTTGTTCATTCGCTCTCCACAGTCCACACTTCCCGGTGACGCTCGGTTCGTAGAAGCGAGATGGTGCGGTTTTGTCAGGAGAATTCCATCGAACACCTGCCCTGCGTTCATTTCTTCCCCTCCTCTTCCACCTATCCTGGTTTCGTCGCAGCCCCTCGTCGCTCTGCACACGAATCTTGGTCACATCAAGTGCGAGATCTTCCGCGCAGGTCCGCAAAGCTGCCGATGGCAGTGACTTGCAAGTTCGCCTCCGTGTTTCTTGTCGTTGTGCAAAGAAGAAGACGGTTCAAGCGAAAAACTTAAAAAGGAAGGCTAAAGCTCCGGTTATTTCATAAAAAATATATTTTTTTAAAGTATCTTACTCAATTTTCGATATTTGGATTGTTTAGGAAAATAAATCGATGAGAAATATTCATACAATAGATAAAAAAAATGATGCTTAAACTTAGACTAATGATTTCCTCTCTAAAAATGGTCGAATTATTTTTCAAAATATGATTAAGGCTCCATTTATTTCACGGAAAATATAAAATTTCTAGAAAACACTTTTCAGAAAATTATGATAATAATTTTCAGTGTTCGTTTGTCAAAAACTGTCGGCTTGCCGGTCTCAAACGAGGTCGAGACACGCTGTTAGAGGCCGCGATATTTAAAGGTAAACGAAGAATAGGGAAAATGTTTTCCGTTTTTCAAAAAAGCGAAAAACATTTTCTCTACTACTTTGAAGGTGTTTTATCAATTTGTGGAAAATATTTTTCTTAATTATTTTATTTTTCATGAAATGAACGCCGAAAAATTCGAAAGTTACTTTTCTGGAAGTTCTTTTTCGCGAAACTAATGGAGCCTAAATGTCAACATTTCAATCCAAAACTTTACATTTAGACGTGGAAAATCCCAACTTTGAATAATTAAGCTCGAGTCCATTAAAAGCCGAACCCCGGCTATTGGCGCCCATTCTTAGGTCCATCAAGGCCAAGCCCAAACAACTGGTGCTCTCTAGCATCCAAGCTTGGATCCATAATAATAGTACATAAGTCACCAATGCTTGAGTTCCGGTCTCGACTTTCAGGCCTGAGTCTATAATGACTATGCATGGGTCCTCATCATTCGAGTTTGGGTCTTTTATTAATGAAAAATCCCTTCTTATAAAGCTATTTTTATAAAATATACGTAATTATTTATTAATATTTATTAATTAGTTTATTTTTCTAAAATTTTGGAAATTATAATTATTATTTTTTTCTTTTTTTTATTGTGCTTCCAGGCGATTGCCGATCATCATTGACGTAATTATTTATTATTATTTTTTAATTAGCTGTAATTTTTTTTTCTTTTTTATTGTGCTCCAAAGTGCAGAGAGGCCCATCACAGTCGACGCAGAGAGAGCAGAGCAGAGCGCAGAAGAAAGGAAGAGGGAAGCTAATCGCCATCGCCATCGTCAAAGCCACCTCGTCATCGACGATGATCGGAGTCGGCAAGATCAAGCAGTACTCCAACGTCCTCGACAAGCCTCTCAGCAAGGGCAAGCAAGAGGTTTGTGCGAGCGTGCGTGCGTGCGAATGAAGTGCTGAATCACGGGAAAAAGGGCTGCGATGCTAATCGCTCGAGCCGGTCCTTTTGCTCGAATTCAGTCACTATGCGTGGCTCCATGCCGCCCTGGATGGCGCGGGCATGGATGGCTTCGTTCGATTTTTATCGTTCGCCTGGCCGGACCAGCAACGAGGGACTTCCATTTTCGATCTGTGTCGCAATGTTTGGGTTTGGGGTTGTCGTGTTTAACTAGGAGGAGAATAGCTGATCTGGTTGGCTCGTTCTTTCTCAAGCTACATTGCTCCGTTTCGGTTCGTAAGGGGTAGTTATTGGAGAATTAGGTCGATTCTCGGCAAATGAATCTGCTATCTTTCTAATTTGCTGCAACGAGTGTTTGCTTTTTACGCAAGGGGACGAAAAATAGATCCTTTAAGCCAGAGCCAGACAAGTTTCGATTTGCTACTGCTTGCTTAGCTTTCTTATTCTTTCAGATTAGGTCGGACGGTGATACTCGTAGATAGGTTTACTTTGAGAGCCATTGTTGTTATTCATTTCGCTTTCACGTTGTCCGTAGATAGTCGAGGAATATTGCGTTGGTTGGACCTTCTGTTTGTATCATGGGATGGATTACGTGTGCTTCGGCAGAAACTATAATCAAAACGGGCTTCTATTTCTGGGTGCAGGTCAGTTTGAGTGCTTTTTCTTTCTTGTTCTCGGAGCTTGTTCAGTATAACCAGACTCAGGTTGACAATATTGCAGAGCTAGAGCGCAGGTATATATTTTCTTGTTGCTGTTAGTACAATTTATACAACTATACATGAAGCAGCCACCGGATGTTGTTCTTCACCTTTGATAACCCTCACTTGTGTGACTCAGGCTGGAGGATGCAGGCTATTCTGTAGGAGCTAGAGTTTTAGAACTTCTCTGCCACAGGGAAAAGGTAAGATGTGCAATATGATTTCCCTAGTCAGTGCTGGCAATTACTGTTAGGACTCTTAGGTTCTATTTAATGAGTAAAAAATTCCTTTTTAAATTTGTATTTTTGGGAATAATGGCTTTTCTTTAGTATGTTGGCGCAATAGTTACCTTTGCTGGAGTACAGCATCTTCTTATGTTGGCAGTAAGATTAGGGTTTGCATCTAGTTGGATTTGAGCTGCTCTTTTGTGTTATTAAAAAATCTTTTTGTGTGTAGGCAGATCTACTCTGATTGCACATGCAAGATATTGGACTAGATCACTCATAGGAAATTGGATTAGATCACATTACATATCAATATTCTATGTGTAGGTTCTTCAAGTTCGTGTTTGATATCTGGAAATTTTGTAGGCATATTCTTTCTTTGATTCTCAACATTGGAGACCATATTAGTTCCTCAATATCTTGCAATTATGTTTTACAAATCACTGATGCATTCTACCACCAGAACAAAAGTTCTAATTTTTCCTTGAGTTAGAATGGTCAGGTGTTTTGTCTTTGTATAATGCAATCCTGTTGAACTAAATCGTGTAATGCTTTTCATTGCTGAAATGGATTCTTATTGTTGAATTGGAAGCTTTTGTCCTCTTCACAACATTTGCCAGTGAACGGCTGAAAATTTTCTTCACGCTCATTTTGTTCTGTGACCCTTCTTTTTTCCAACCATTGATCACTGTCTTCATCCTTGCATCAGGGGTTTAGGCCATTCCCATTGCTCTTTTATTGTTTTTTCTCATGTTCTCATTTTGCTGAGGTGCATCATTTTTGTTCTTTGAATTATTCTTTTGGCGCTACATTTTAAGAGACATGAAAACAAATTTGATAAGACAAAATAGTATTAAGTCAAGAATTCTGTGGAGCCTGTGGTGCCATGCCATGAAATTTCTTGTCGCAACTCATGAATAAGCACGTTTTATGTTGGACTGTCATGCAACAGGTGTTGTAACTGCGAGTATGATATTTTTGGCTCATGTGCTTACTTTTGCTTCTGTCACAGGGAAATAGGAGGGAAACCCGCTTGTTGGGTATTCTATCTTTTGTACACAGCACAGTGTGGAAAGTTTTATTTGGCAAGGTGAATCATACAGCTTTTTTCTGCTTCAACATTCATGGTAACCTAAGGCTATGTTTGGGAGCATAGTGAGGAAAGAAAAATAGAAAGAAAATGCATCGTATTTCAAACTTTCTCTTTACTCTCCTTACTGGCAAAATTTCAAAAATTTCAAGATTTTCCCCTCCGAATTCCTCTCATTTTCTACCATTTCCCAAACATAGCCTAAAAGCTGTAAGATATGACTGGGGGCTTTCTATACATGGCAATAGAAGAGAGACATTCTTGCATTCATGGAAATTGCAATCCTCCCTCAAAATTGATGGTTCTTAGCCTTCTGTCAGTGTGTATGTTATTTTCATAGTGTGTCTTATCTTCAGAAGACTCCTTTTTCCATCTTTATAGGTGGCTGATTCACTTGAAAAGGGGACTGAACACGAAGATGAATACATGATTAGTGAAAAGGAGCTTCTTGTAAACCGGTAATGATTCCCTGATTGCTTATGGTGCCTATAAGATCATGGGGAATCAAATATAGCTTTGTTATGAGCTAATCGCCTGAACGTGATATATTAAACCTCATTGGATGTGTAGGTTTATATCTATCCCTAAAGATATGGGGACATTTAACTGTGGGGCATTTGTGGCTGGAATAGTAAGGGTTAGTGCCACATCACTATACTTTTTCTAGCTGGTAGTTTGGTGATCTAGAGCTCTGACAGACACTTTCTATGCTCCATTGAAGGGTGTCTTGGATAGTGCTGGATTTCCAGCTGTTGTGACTGCACACTTTGTTCCGGTCGAGGGGCAACAAAGACCCCGGACTACAATCTTGATAAAGTTTGCGGAAGAGGTTTCTATCCAACTACTTGTTCGTCTTTTGTTGTCCTTCATTAAATTCTTTTTGTTTGCCTATTCTTGCCTTTTGCCATCACTCCTTTCTGTTCATGTAAGTGATGCTGAAATGAACCTTTGCATCACTTTTTTTACTGACTCTGTAAACGCCCCTTACGAGTTTTCTTCCATGAAATGCAATGTCATCTCATCTGTATCATGATGCAATTTAAGTGTTGACGAGCACTTCTAAACTTTTTATAATCATGAGCACTTCTTGCTCAAATTATCCAGTAGATGGCTATATTTTCCTTTCAGAAAATTTTTGCAGCCATGATGAGTTCTACTAAGAGTTGATTTTCTATTTCGTGCTTCTTTATGTTTGAGTCAACGAGAAATGACTCATTTTGCTTTCTATTGATACCCATGAGGAGTATGTTTTTCCTCTTTTCATGGCACACCGGTATTCAAATCAAATTGACTTTTCCTGTGCTTTCATTTCCTAGGTACTTAGGAGAGAAGCAAGACTGGGTTGAGTTCCTTGCACATTCCTGTGTTACTTCATCAACTTTTGATTCAATTCATATGGTCATGATGGAGAATTTGGCTGCTGCAAAGTAGTTTTCAATTGCCAGACACACTGTCAATTCCAATACACAGCTTGACTTATGAGTGAGCATGAGATCTAAAGTGATAAGTAATGGTGACCTTACCCCAGAGGCAATTATTTGAATTATAGCGTTCCAGTTCATGTTGTTGCTCCAAATGGGATGGAATATATGTTTGAGCGATATTGGTGGTGATACATATACAGCTCTTGTATTTGGCGGTCGGCACCGACAGCAGACTCTCTGTACCGATATATTGAAGCTGACTATTGTACTTCAATTGGATCTTTGTTTGTTTGACATACATGAGATATTGTTGTTTCATATAATCATCAGTTCGTCATATGTGTGAGAGATTGTGATCCAGAGAGTCTTGAATGATATCATAATCGTACTAATGGGGCTTTGAGGTAGTAGCCCAATCTGTGTTGCCGATATGGTGTGGTGTTTCATGTGAGCTTTTGCCGCGTACCAAAATTGTTCAAACTTGCTCCATGGACTTTTTATGCCAAATTCGTTACATGAATAGTGAGAGATAATTTTGCCACATCCATTTCAACGTAGGTTAGAATGTCAATTCTAGTTGATTGTTCATCAAAACAATACTAATCCCCCGGCTGTTCTTACTTCTATAAAATATTTTTCCTCCAAGATTTGAAAACAAAGAATATTATCAAATTGTCCAAAAAAATTATACACAACTTTACGCGTCATTATTCAGTTATTTTTTTAAGGTTTCTAGTGTTTGGAGTTGTTAAGAGCGAACCTGTGTGATTTATAAAGCTCACTAAAGGTCGAAAGTCTCAAAATGTAAAATCACTCTAGACGACCCTTATGTACAATTTAACTTCCATTAAAAGATCGCTTATTTAATAAAACTACGCGATGAATTGTATTCAAGCATTTCACTCAATCACACATGAAGTGAAGTCTCATTGTGTGCCTTCATATGGATGCTGAGTCGATCAAACATGCGTTGGACAAGAATAATCAAGTCTATTGAAATTATAATTTAGGGAGATTCATGATCCATTTAAGAAAAGCACAAGCTCTTCGATTAGAGATGTGTTTGGTACAATGGTTAGCCTCCTAAATGCATTCAATATTGGATTGAGACGCGCTAGATAATCAAGAGATAAAAAATAATAAAACTAGAGTTTAATAACTACACATGTCTAGATTGGGAGTTTTGTTTGAACGCTTCGCTTGTTTCAGAAAAAATGATTGATTATGGAAGTTCTTTTTTCAAAAAATAATTAATCTTATTGCTTAGAAAACTAAAACTTAAAGAAATATATATTCTTATCATTCATGAAAATGTTCAAATCTAAATTGTTATCGATGATGAAAATATTTTTTATTATTTAATTATTTTAAGTAACACGAGCGATTATTATGTGAAACAAATGGAATGGAAGGTGTCTTTAGGAATGAAACCACATAAAATAAAGCATTTTATCTATGATTTATTCTCCTTCAAACTTGAACTTATAAACGAGCAAAAATAATTAGAAGGGCAATTTGGTAATTCAACCAAACTAGGGTTTTGGCCTTAGAACCCCTATAAAATCGGCGAACCTATCATCTTCACTCAACTGCAGCCTAACGAACAGCCGTCGACTGAAGCCAAGGTCCGCAATCTCTCTTTCGTTCCCTTTTCGCCATCTCCTTTGTCTCTGAACTGGAATTCTCGTGATATTTCGGTTGGAAATTTTCCATGCGATGCATTTTTCTGCTCAGGAGTTGAGCTAACGTGTAAAGGTCTGATCTTTCAGTCCATTGGAGATGAGGGGTCGCTGGTCTTGATTGGTTTCCGTGGTGTTCTTTGTTCTGTGCATGAGCTTTATGAAGTCACTGAGCTCTTGGCGATAGAAATTTGTGATTTTGCATTAAGCATTGGACATTTTCTATTTCTCATGTTTGATGCATATCTCTGTATGCCTCTTTGAGTTGAAGAATCACGCTGCACAATTGGGTCGATTTAGTTCTACTGCTTTATAATGTATATATCTTTTTAAGTTCCTAAGAGAAGCACTTGGTGGAGTTCTCCCTTTTAGTTTGAGATAAAAGAAGCACTTAGCAGGTTCTCAGCATTTGAATGGTAGCGGTGTATCTTGAATCCTCATTTTGCTCCCCCCCCCTCTCCCTTCTGGTTCTATTAATGTGAGTTGCACCTTATTGTGTTGCTTGTAACAGGAAGGGAAAGTCTAGCCTGATCGTCAATCAGAAAAAATGTCGGGGTGAGTGGAAATAAGCCATTCTGTTTGTTCCATTGCCATTTTCTGTTGCTTCTATGTACCTATCACGATTAGCAAATTGCAATGAGGAGTTCTATTATAATACACTGAGAAGATTAGACTCAGGTTTGTGTTTATTTTGATTTTGAAAGAAAGGCATCGTTTCCCTAGGCTTTGAGCTTTGTTGCATCAATGAAACTTTTTATTTAGAAGAGAGGGTTAGACTTACTTTCCGGAATTTGGAAACACAGAAAATGGGTGTATGCTGCTAATAATAGTATGTGGTAAGAGTAGATACTTATAGCACCGTAGCTCCTCCAAAATGTGGATAGATGTATCCAGAATAAGCGGTTTATTCTATTTTGGAGATAGAACATGATGTTTTCTACGGCTCTATTGGACTCACTCGTGATCTTGAGCATGTTTTGTTGGTTGATATTATAGAATTTTGAATATTTGAAGGAATAAGAATAAGGGTTTTTATTTTGGGCAAGAACAAAAATATCAAAGCGAATTATGTGATATTACTGCTCATTTTTTCTTTTTATTTTATGCCTATGGGAGTTTTCCTTGATTCTCATTATGGAAGTTTGCAATTTTGTCCTGTGTGCTGTCTTTTAACTTGTGCGCTTCCCTTTGCCTTTCTATTGTACAGAGAAGAAGCTGTGCCTGTTGCTGAGACCCCTGCACCGGCTCCTGGTGAGCCCATGGACCTAATGACTGCTTTACAAATTGTCCTGAGGAAGTCTTTGGCCCATGGCGGGCTTGTACGTGGCCTCCATGAAGGCGCCAAGGCAATTGAAAAGCATGCCGCATTGCTCTGCGTATTAGCAGAGGATTGCAATCAGCCTGATTATATAAAACTTGTAAAGGCACTTTGCAGTGAACATAACGTCAGTTTGATCAATGTGCCCAGTGCTAAATCTCTTGGCGAGTGGGCTGGGGTATGTCATTAGTCTACTTTCAATTCGTCTGTGTTTCTCTTCATACAGCTTTGCAGATGAATGAGTCGCCAAGTTTGAGCTTGTCTTGTATCTTTTTTTCAGTATCTTTGCAGATGAATCAGTATCTTTTTTTCTAATAGAATTGTTTCTGCAGTTATGCAAGATTGATTCTGAAGGAAAAGCAAGGAAGGTTGTCGGCTGCTCCTGTGTTGTTCTAAAGGTACTTATTTCACAATCTCTGTCCAATCTCTGTCCGATTTTAGTAGCTTCTTGCCGGCCTATCTTATTTCTCTCAATGGCATGTGATGACCTTATTATACTGGCAAATCATAGAAAAACTTATTAAATAACGGGTATAAGTTTGGAGCAGATAAGTGGTTGTTTGGCGATGCTTAATGGTGGTGTAGAGTGGTTGTTTTCTGTTGGTTGTCAAGCCGCTCTCATTACTATTTCATCAATTTGCAGGATTTTGGAGAAGAGACCGAGGCTCGACATGTCGTATTGGAGTACGTGAAGTCACACTGAGAAATATGAAGCATTTTCGATCAGGAGAGGATTCCCGCTCCGAGGTTTTGTGATGGTTATAGTTGAACCATGTCTTATTTTTGACCAGTTTCTGCTCAACTACGAGGGATGTATCAAATTATCAAAGTTTGAAAATTTTCCAATTCAGCCCATCATATTCCGTGAAGGTCCCTGCACAGCCATCTGATTTGGGAGCTCAGAACAATGCATCACATCCCTTCAGATGGTATTTTCACGTTTGATGCTTGATTCGGTCGGTGTGTCTTTTAAAGATTTTAGTGTCCATCGTCTAGCCTTTTTGACGAAGTCTACACTCTAGCAGCTTCCTCATCTGTACATTTCTTGGAGTGCTCTTTGGCGAAGTCTGAATTTGTTGAAACCTTTGCTCTTGGGAGCTAACATTAGAGCAGTGCATTCACTAGAATACTAACATATGGGGAAAATTGCGAAAGAAAAAGAAGAAAGAAAAACACCCGGATTAGACCACCTTTTTTGGAACTCTTGAAGTGGCACTTGCCTTGGCATAGTGAACGGACATGACCTGCGCGTCATTGTCAGGAGTTGCTTTCTTTCATCGGCGATGAGGTGGGGGTCATTTGGAGCACGGCAATCCACCTTATGGATTGGTTGTAGCCTCAACGCTCTTATTGGTTGTAACCAAGATATCTTACGGTTTGGTAATTTAATAAAAAGGGCATAGTAACTCTTGCTAAGCGAGACGAGCATGATAGGCCGAAGTGGTTATGCTTTTGAGTTTTGACAATTGTTTTGTTTTGAGGAGAAATGATACAAAATAGTTCATAAATTTTCGTCTAATATGATATGTGATTCATAATCTTTTGATTAATTCAATATGGTCTTTGAATTTTGACCTATTGTATAAAAAGTTCATTGAAAATGTATCAACAACTTAGGGATACATTGAATAAATTGAAAATTTGGGTCTAGATTTCATATTGGACTATATTGAATAAATTGAAAGTTCATTTATCACGTTGCATATAGAGTTTTATGACCATTTGTGTCTTATCCCTGTTTTTGCTCTATAACTTGAGTTTTAACGATGTACTTATTGTGCCCTCCTTGACTGAGTTTTCTACTTTAAATGATCTTATGGATGTATTTTCCACATCTGTCTAATACGGTCGCCATTTACTAGGACAATTGCCGATTAAGTCCTAAACCTTTACCTACTTTACCGATCGAGTCCTAAACCTTTTTTTAATGCCAAATAAGTCCTAAACCTTTTGCAACTTTGCCGAATAAGTCCTTCCGGCGGATTTTGGCCGGAAAATGCTTACGTGACGATGACGGAGCTCGCCGGTGATGACGTGGCAGCGACGTGGCGATGACCGGACAAAAAAAATCTTATGTTTTTTTTTCTCTTCTTTTTCTTCAAAAAATTACGTGACCGGCGAGCTTCGCTGGCCGTCGGAGCTCGCCGACCACTCTAGAAGGCGAAGCCGCCGTCCTCTCCCGCGGCCGGCGAAGGCTCACCTCGCCCAGATGTGGGCGGGGCAAGCTCACCCAGATCTGCACAGTTGCAGAGCTGGGCATGCTCCCATCGCCCAGATCTGCAACTGTGCAAATCTGGGCAAGGCGAGCCCTTGCCGGCGAGGGGCGAGGGTGGCGGGGGCCTCCCCCGCCCCCTTCGCCCTTGCCCCTCGCCGGGGCAAGCTCGCCCAGATCTGCACAGTTGCAGATCTGGGCGAGGCGAGCCCTCGTCGGCCACGGGCGAGGACAGCGGCGCCCTCTCCAGCCGCCACCGCCCTCGCCCGCGGCCGGCGAGGGCTTCGCCACCTTCTAGAGTGGTCGGCGAGCTCCGACGGCCGGCGGAGCTCGCCGGCCACGTAATTTTTTGAAGAAAAAGAAGAGAAAAAAAAAACAAAAGATTTCTTTTGTCCGGTCGTTGTCACGTCATCGCCGGCGAGTTTTGTCGCGCTACGTAAGCATTTTCCGGCCAAAATCCGCCGGAAGAACTTATTCGGTAAAGTTGCAAAAGGTTTAGGACTTATTTGGCATAAAAAAAGGTTTAGGACTCAATCGGCAAAGTAGGTAAAGGTTTAGGACTTAATCGGCAATTTTCCCCCATTTTACTTCTTTCATTAAGATTTGAATTTGACAAAAAGAGAGGATCAAACTCTAGTATCACCTAAAACCAACATCTGGCTAATTATATGCATCAAAATGAGTCTAGAACCTTTGTACCTCGTGGGGCAGATCCATATCAAACTTTGAATTTGACAACATGTACTTCACAGATTACTGCATGATCACTAAATAATTCGTTATCATCTATGATCCTCACCAGATGACAACATAAATTGTCCACTTAATATTTTCTCATAACACAGACCCGGCTCTCCTGGGCTTAGGAAAAGAGAGATAAATAAGCTACCCCTTCATGAACTCTCATCTTGGGTCCAATGTCAGTGCAAAAAAAAAGAAAAAAGAAATTGCAGAATAGATTCGTTTAACCAATAAGATGGTTTATGTGAAAGACACTCGAGAACTTTGCATGCACAGACTAAAAATTTCCTTCTTTGTTGAAGGAATTTGACGTCGATCTCATCTTAGATTATTCAAGAGCTGACTCGGGAGCTGTATTTATCAAGGAAGGACCCGCTGCTCCTGTTGAGCTCGTGCACTGTTGCGGACGCGCTTTGATCCCCTCTTTCGAGTGCGCCATACTGTTCTCTTGTTCTTGACTTTAGAACCAGGGTTTGGAATTCGTAAACTTAGTCAAATCCTACCTGCTGTTAATTATGCAGCAGATGGATTAGGTTTGACCCTTACCAATGGCCGTCTCCCTCCTTCTCTCTACTGTTTGTACTCAGCTTGTGACACTGAAAACAAAGTTGATGGGGGGTTTCTCATCCGACGTCTCAGCCGACCAGACTACTTAATGAAACCCTGATTGCAGGCAGGACAGCACTTTAGGGCATAATCATTGGACTAAGAGACTTTATTCTGTTCTGATTGTGGATCCAAACCGTTCCTTTCATCTCATGTTGCTGTGAGTCAAATTAACAGAGAACGACTTCTAAGCCATCTTGAAAAAAAAAAGTCAAAAAAGGGGAATCCCAATTGAAAATCCTGGCGATACCGTGTAATTTTGCGAGGCGGAACTTCACATCAGCTGTCTAGAAGTCAAAACCATTATTTTTATCTAGGGATGCTTATCGATAATCCGGACAATCGTGAGTATATTATACGACAAATATCTCATTTCTCAATATTAAATAGGCATAACACGAGACAATGCATTACATACGAAAGAACTTTTCTATTTGATTTGTTAAACCAATGCTCTTAGGGCACTCGTGAACAAAATCTCGTTGTTAAAAGGGGTTTCATGAACCGGATTAACATATCAAACTATTTTGTACGGTTATGAGAGAATTATATATCTTTTTAACTATCGAAAGTACGTCTAACTTTAAAATGACAGTAAATCTTAAGGGCATCAAGTTCGACTCGTCACACATCTTCACAAATTATCTCCCTTGCACGTGTTGGGTTCTCACGCTAATTGGATTTCCATCATCCCACTAGGTTTTGCTTAAGGTAGATTGTCGTGATCGAAATATATTTTGGCTGTCGACAACAACTTAAGCATCTAGAACAAACGTTGACACTTCAACTTCGACGAATCAAATAACCGCACACGAGGTGAAAAATCATAGTAATCATACCATGTGGGTGCACTCCAATCGACGATCATCATATAATTCTTGAATAATGGCCCCAAACAAAACAAAAAATAATCGAAAACCGATTGGACTATGGTTTCTAAAATATTTCCATTCGTCTTGTCTTCCGAGAGCCTTATTCCAATTCTTGAAGGGCAATCAATCCCCGATTCATCGAAACGTCATTTGGGCGTCACCGAGTCTATGGATTAGCCAAGTTTCCAAGGAGAGAATCATACCGATCTCTCGAGCAAGCAGTAGGGTTTTGGAGATTTGAGTTTTCATGTCGTGGGTGGAACGGCAGGTGTCCATGCTTTAGCTTCTTCGAGGACTTGGAACCCTAATAATAATGAGCAAAGGAAGACAATTATTACCTGCGCGTGCATAATTAAATATTGATTTAGGGGGTCATTAGTGTTTGACTTCGGTTGGGGACTCTAATGTGGGGTGGAATGATGTGTAAAGGGAGAGAAAGAGTGCACGTCGGAACTCTTAAGAAGAAAAGTGGTGATGGTGATCGGCTGGACGACAGGGACACGCACGCGCCTCCACCCTCTGAAGATAATTGGACCCCCATCCATGTCTTAGGGGAAATTTCAATTCGTTTATTCCGCCTTTACTTGACCCTTTTTCGAGTTGAGGACAATTCGAAACTCTATCCGTTTCGTGAAAAAATGGATGACGCGAAAGACATCTTCTTAAATATTACGGCTCATGTCGCCTCAAATGATCCGTCAATGAAAAACGTTTTCATCACCGACGATAATGTGTGTCCAAAACATTTTTATGAACGATGAAAATATTTCTCGTTATTTTATTTTCGCAAGCAACGTAAACGATCGTTTTTAGAGATTTTCCTTTTCAAATTATTCAATCTTTCGCAAAACAAAAGCACCCTTAAAACGATTTAAATAGAAATCTCTTGTTTGATCATGTGATGTTATTGCGCAAGAGCTGGAGTTATGTACACCGTATCTCTCGTTATGTATACTTGGTACCGTAATAATCATTGAACTGATAGGTGATAGTAAACCTAGACCTCCCCAAGTTTCTTTGAGAATTGTAAGTCAAGGTCGTGGCTTCATTTTATTTATTTATTGTAGGACACATTTAATTTGGACCCGCTATTTCAGGTGGGAAAAAGATAATATAAGAAATCATTCTATTTTAGGAATCGGGACATCGATAAAAGGGTCCGTGTGGAGAGTGGGATTGACGTTTGATTTGGGTCGATGGTGCATGGGAGGTGAAATGCTTTGTTATCTCCCTGGCCATCCCCTTGGCTTCTGCTTCCAATCTCTAATTCTCTTTTCCATATGTAAAATCCACATAAAAACAAAGAAGAGAAATTTATTTATGTGGTGACATTGAGCATGCGAGAAGATATGTATTGCTCGGAAAAAAGACCCAAAAACAAGAGACGAAAAAAGTCGCATGGTGTGTTTCTAAATGCGCCGATTTGCTATCGAAAGAAAAATGATACAAACAATTCGTGTATTTTGTTTGAATGTATAATATGGTATATAAACTTTTATTAATCAGAGACCATCGTCGTGATAATAGCCGGTAATACTCGGGAAAAATAAGAATAAAGAAGGACATGCTGACAAAGAGTGGGCTTGAGAGCAGGCCAACTGCAGCAGAAGTTTTAGGAGTTCTTAGACAAGCACCATGTGGTGGCGAAGGCAGCCTTGTACCACTGAATTCAGCTATCGCAACCTTCCCACGCCGGGCACCTCACCCGGCAAGGCGTCTCCGGCGGCTTCTCTCCGGCATCATGAAATTCCGACAGCGCACTAAACCTTAATAAGTCATTGCGATTTTAAAATTCCCTAAAAAGACTGTTACCGCGAGGCCGAAAATAAAGTGTAAGGAAAGAAAGAAGAAGCGCATGAATAACTCATGTTCCTACCGAGACTTACCTGCAGCATTGCTGGCAAAAAACCGGGATGTGCTACCGGCTATAGTAAACTTTGAGACACTTAGAATGAAATTCATAGACTCTGTGCCTTCTTGCAAATATAATTTTTTCATCGCGCTTACAAAATATTTAGTCATAAATTATTATCGGTAATTATTCCAATTGATTATTTTTAGGAATTTTCTTTCTTTCTCTCCTCACTTTTAGACATGCCGAAGTACATTTGCTTCATTTAATTTATACTCACCTATTTCATACATAACTAATCATTTTATGTCTTTAATTTACTTAATTATGGCGCGTGCCTCGCCCCATGTAAACAATTAAAGTAAAAGTACAAAAGTCAACGTACATTAGATCGTGAAAACTATTGATCTAAATAAAACAATTGAAAAACATTTAGTATATTTAAGTTATGGCTGATGGGATTAAGTGCAGAAACCAGGATTAACCTTTTGGTCGTTGGTTAGTAGAGGACTTTGAATTTTTTTTTCTTTTTCTGGTGATTTGAAAACTTAAGCTTTTCGAAAAGCCCGACTCTTGTCTCGAGCTCACCGTGAATAATATTCGCGTATCGTAAATCTAATACAGTTCCAATTCAAAATAATTGGTAAGTGTCGTCTCCCTCTTCTTGTTTTCATGCTAAGATCTCATCTGCATGTTATTATAATATTTGCGATGCAATTTAAATTTAGGTTCCATTTATCTTGCTGGAGATGAATGATTTCAAAACTATTTTCTTAAAAAAGTGAATTTCTTGTACTGCTTGAAACACTTAGCCAATGGAAAAAAAAAACTCCATCATCAATAACAATTTATGTCTATACATAAGTGTGGAAAATTAAAATAATTTTCATTTATTTACTTCTATAAGCAATACTATCAATCATTACGAGAAAAATAATTTTCAAATCATTCATTTTCTATTAAATAAATAGAGATTTAGAGATGACAAAATCAAACTTTAATCCATTGACTCTATGAAAATATTCATTGGTATCATAGGGACAACATTATAACATTAAACACGTTCATAAAGTCCGATAACTAAATTGAATATGTATCAAAAGTTAGGCATCGCATCGAATAATTGAAAAGTTCGAAGACCATATTGGATATTGGGCTGAAGTTTAGAGCCACATCGAGTAAATTAAAAATTGACGGACCACATTATTTATCGATTTAAAATTCATGAATCGGTTACGCCATTTTTATCTTAAAATATTAGTATAGTTGCGGAAAAAAAGAGAGAAAATAATTTTATATGTTGTAATCCCCCATCAAATTCAACATCAAAGATTGTGTTATTGATTTAACAAGACATTGTGCAGCGGGGGAAAAAATTGTAAATCACGGACGCGCTGAATCTTGTCAATAAGAATAATCGATACGGCTGGTCGTGAAAAATAGTCCCCTTCTTTTCTTTTTCTTAAATCCGAGATAAAAAAAAAACCACTTTCCTTAAATTGATGACGTCACGGGCTGGGGGAGACACGACTCGACGAGGAGCCAACCAGCCCCATAAGAAACATTCGAATCCGAAAGTCCGTCGCTCGTCGAACGCAACCCCACTCTCTCCTCTTCTTCTTCTTCTTCTTCATCGTCATCATCATCTTCTTCATCTTCATCTTCATCAGAGCGCACAGAGATGCAGCCTCCTCCGTCTTCCAGAGAGATTCAAACCCTGAACTCCCTCCTGGGCTCCCCCCAGATCTCTCTCCACGAATTCCACGCCGCCGCCTCCGCCACCAGCGACGACTTCTTCGACCAGATGATGCTCTCCTCCGCCGCCCTCCCCCCGTGGCCCGACCTCGCCCCGGGGAATGCGAGCGGCCCCATCGGCTTGCCCTCCGAGACCGCGCCGTCCAATCACGAGGCCGCCGGCGTCGGGTTCCGCCACTTCGACGAGCCGTCGGCGGCGGGCATCCTGGCCTCCAAGCTGAGGCAACACCAGATCGGCAATGGCGGGTCGAGGGCCGTGATGGCGATGCACCAGCAACATACGTTGCCGGTGCCCCACGACGCCGTCGACGGTTCTGGTCAGGTAGGCTCGCGTCCTCTTTCGACTCGTGTTTGCTCTGTTTTGAGAACGAAAAAAGAAGGAGGGATTGTGATCACAGAGCGTTCTGGTTGATCGAATCATCATCAAACGTGAAATTTTTAGTTTAATTTATGGGCAAGATAAGATCCTTCTCAAATGGGACGACGAAAAATCACATCTTTAGTGATTCACTTTCGACTTCTGCAGGGGGGAGGAGACGGTGGCGGCTCCCTGCAATCTCTATACCACGGTTTCGCTGGATCGCTGCACGCATCGGGTCAGGCTCCGAACCCGACTCAGCTTTTGCACCCTCCTCAGGCATCTCTCTCTCTCTCTCTCTCTCTCTCTCTCTCTGTGCTCGAACATCTGAGTTCATCAGACAGTAAGGTTGATCCTTTATCTGGCCGTCCTCCACAACTGCCTCGCAGGGGGGCGCAACACAAGCAGCCGCGGCGCCCAATTTCGCGGCTCAGGCGGCGGCGGGGGCGGCGAGCGCGTCGACGGGTGGCGGGGCGGCCCCCGCTCAGCCGAAGCAGCAGCGGGTGAGGGCCAGGAGAGGCCAGGCCACCGATCCCCACAGCATCGCCGAAAGGGTAAAACTCTGTTCCATTCATCACTGATTTCCTCTCATCATCAGCATATGACATCCACCGAAAAGAAATTGAAGTTTTTCCAGCAACATTTCTTATCTTCCTCCCTTCTCTTTAATTCTATATTGATCAAATTAAAAAAAAAAATCTTTTTTTACCCTTTTTGGAATTCTTGCAGCTACGCAGAGAGCGAATCGCAGAGCGAATGAAAGCTCTTCAGGAGCTCGTCCCCAACGCCAACAAGGTCAGGAATATCTTCCCCTCTTTTGTCCCTCATTTATGACGTCATGCTTGGTTTTTTATTTTTTTTCCCGGGGGGAGATACTGCGAGCAAAAAAGACACGCCGAGAGCACGCCTTGACGCGACACGTGTCGATCGTGGGGGGGAGGGGGGCCGGTCGTTTTCGCTGGGCGGATCACCGCCGTGTCGGTTTAATCTTTTTTCCTGCGTCCGGAGAATTAGAGGTGGTCCCCACCCGCTGCACTTCTCGGTTACCGTATTTATCGGATGGATATAATTAATCGCGCAAATTGTATATCTTAATACATTATTATCAATTAAAGTATTGATAATTTTTCCTCTCTCTGTTTTTTTATTAGCTCTTCGAGTTGATTATTGGAGTCATTTTTTTTACTTTAATAATTCATGGCTTAATTGAACGGTAAAATACCACAAAAAATACAAACCCTTTTTGGTCACATAAAACCTAATTTTTTTTAATTATGAAATATATATACTCAACATTTATTTTTTATGTCATGAAAAAAAAACTTACACAATAATATAAATTTCGAATTTTTTGCGATACAAAAAAAATTGTAATTTTTAGTGACAGAATACGAAATATGGGTTTTTTTTTGTGGTGTTTACTCAGATTATCGACTAAGTACTAATTTTTTTCCCTTTTTTTCGAGTCGACGATTGGAGTCGTTTCTTAAGTTTGATCTATTCGCGGTTTAAATTGGATGAGAATGATATTAATGTGTTGGGAGGGGGTGTTAATTGTTAATGGAACGACAGACGGACAAGGCGTCGATGCTGGACGAGATCATAGACTATGTGAAGTTCCTGCAGCTCCAAGTCAAGGTTCTCTCCTCTCCATTTTCCTTCCTTTTTCTTCCAAAAATTTCCACTCTTGATTGATTTTGTATTGGAAAAATTGGAACTTATTTCTTTTGGGAAATTGAACTGACATAATTAATTTTCTTTAATATGAAATTTATTTGTTTTCTTTCTTCTTCTTTTTTAAAATATGGGGAGCAGGTGCTGAGCGTGAGTCGGCTGGGCGGCGCAGCTGCGGTGGCTCCTCTTCTGGCTGATGTGTCCTCTGAGGTAATATTTTATTATTTTTTTTCTATTTCTTTCCATAACTTTCCCTCAATAAAAAAAAATGATTTGGAAATTTAGGATATAGAAGAATAAAAGCAGAAATTTCGTGGGTTTGGGCTTTACTGCGGTGAGCAACCAATTGAAAGTCGGAATGCTTTTCTAAAAAGTGAATGTAAGACTCGTTTGACTAGTGAAAAATAAATTATTTAAATAATATATATTTTTAAAAATAACCGTTTGTATCGCTATCGAAATTGTTATCATTATAGATTATAACTCATGTATAAATACTTTCGTCATATAATTTTTTAAATGATGTAAGTGATATTTTTTGAGAAATTTTTTTAAAATGATTTATTAAATGGCATCATAATACTAATGTTCCTTAATAACACGAATCCGGGCGGGCGTGCGCATTCAACAAGGACATCATAGTCCCCCAAGTTCTCTCAATCAACATAAAACGACAATCACAAAAGCAGCACGCGTGCCCACTTTCCCCCACTCTCTCTCTCTCTTTCTCTTCCTCTCTATCTGTAAAATGCCAACCTTTCTGTTCACATCATTCCCTATCCAATGGTGACCGTATAGAATTAGGTCATGTCCTTCTAAATACGCCTGTCACGGCTCAACCGGGCATTCTAGTCACCCACTTTGATGATCTAGAGAAATTATCTATTCAAATTGAATGAGTAATTGCAAAAAATCGAATAGTTAAAAAGTGACGCCGGATGGTTATTGCTAGGGAGGAGGTGGTGATTGCATCCAAGTGGGTGCGAATGGCGGGCCCCTGGCGCGGAACGGCAGCAACGGTGGCGTTCAGGGGGGAACGGGCGGCGATGGCCTGACCGTGGCGGAGCACCAGGTGGCAAAGCTCATGGAGGAGGATATGGGGTCTGCCATGCAATACCTGCAAGGCAAGGGGCTCTGCCTCATGCCCATATCCCTCGCCACCGCGATATCCACCAACACGTCTCACCGCTTGAGGAACGCCCGCAACCCGGCCCTTGCGCCCAACGGCGAAGGGCCCGCCTCCCCCAGCGTGTCGGTCCTGACCATCCAGTCGGCGGCCCTCAGCAACGGCCCCGGTCTCGACGGCGGGTCAGGCAAAGACGCCGCCTCCATCTCCAAGCCGTGACGACCGGCCGGTCCGATCGATTCGGCACGAAGGAACGGGGCGAAAAGGATGGCCAGAAAGGTGCGTGACGACGTGGAGTCAACGGGACGTCCCGAGCCTTCCACTTGAATTGCCGATACGACATCGCTTGGCGGCGACGTCCTGGGGAAAGCTAACTTTAACAGAAAGTGCCGAACTCCTACGACATACTACAGACAAGGAAGAAGACGAGATTGAACCAAATTCAGCGAACCTACTACTTTGTTTGATGTCCTGACATTAATATTATTCTAGAAAGACTACTCTTCTTTTTGTTACTTTCTATGTTATTGTGCTATTAATGTCCTTCGTTCGTTTTTCCCTTGATGGGGTCGTTCTTAAATGCTATTAAAAACAATTGTCAAATTACAGCCTCTTGACGGCTGCTTAACTTAAATGTGATGATTTCGCTTTTCGATGGGTCTCCTATATTGGGAAAATTATGGATGGTAATTCACTAATTGTCTTCATCTCAGTGAAATTTATATGATTACGACTGTAACCTCGGAATCACCCATCGAATAGGAAAATCAAATTTTAGAATGGACAATGCCAAAATATGAAATTATAAATGGGCCTTATACAAATCATTTTATACGCCACAAAATGGCTAATTGCGACGTTATATTAATCTTGAAGGTCGGAGGTCAGTCTGAAACACGTTGCTAGCATGCTGATAATATTCATATATTCCCATGTTTGAAAGAAGGTTGTGGTATTGATTCACACTCCGCAAAAAAAAATCCCACGTCAAGATCATAAAAGGTCGGGAAGAGAAGAAGGGGACCAACATCTTCAGCAGCAAAATATCGCCAGCTGCGGCAAATTCGTGCCATGCACGAAAAGTTCATTGTCCCCACGTTTCGTGCATCAACAGAACTCCGCATGGAGCAAATCGGTTTTCCGCATTAAGAATGCACGCACGGCATCTGGTAAGTAACGAGAACATGGGCAGGAGATGCGTCCGGGACATTATTCTAGGATTGTGCCCAGATCTTTCGGCTCTATTTTTGGATAGATCTGCAGGACGTGGTTGGCAGTAGAGAGGATCAAGAACTCAAGAAATCTCAGTCTAGGTATAGGGCTTGGGGAAGATAGTGGAGAGCAACGAAGGGTCTTGAATGCATCATGATTTCGTGCTAAGTATAGAATATAGATCCCCACCTCGGGTCAATGATGCGGATGGAGTTGCTCTTTGGTGTATTTCAATTTCTTTGCCAAGACACGATTGTTCTTTTCCTCATTCTTCGAGTAAGATTTGAGGCATCGGATCTCCAGCTCTGCTGACCACAGGGATACGTGCGACTCGCCCATCCACCAGCGTCATATGAGATCCTGTCGTAACTTGCGACCGTGGGGGCTCCGAGGTCATCAGTTTGAGTTTGAAGGTGGGGAGTTTAGTGATTTGGTCGTACCCGAGTTGGGCGAGCTCTCGGATTTCAAACATGCGATGATGGGGATGTGCCAGTGAGGCTACTGCGCCATGACCCAGTTGTTAACTTGCACCTAGAACTGTCGATGATTTGAATGTCCTTTGAAAGTATCTCAAAGGGACATATATGCAATACTAGACCGTAACGAGTTCTTCAATTCGCAGGGGTAGCACCGCCCTCGGCCCGCTCGAGACGGGCCGAGCACTATTATTACAGCCCTATCTTGAAAAGCTAGAGGGCTTATAGAAGTGCTTACATGATGGGGGGATGAGAAACGCACTGGAATTCGAGAGATGGGTTGGTTACATCTTTACCATATTTAATGTCTGGTTATGTAATGAGTGAAGATAAAGATGCCATACTAGGCTTAAAAGAGTTCAATTTGGACCTATGATCATATTTATTCCGACCTATCTTGACTGAATATTAATAAACTCTTTTTTCTCAAAAACGTTTATCATTGTGGTTCGATTACGTTTTGCATAATTCAAGGTCTTGCGATGCATCAAATTATCGCATTTTCACTCGTTTTTATTGCTTAAAATAAAAACAAACCAAATGGGTAAGGATGCGGATCATGTTATGATATGTGCTTGATTTGCTAAACCACCATATACAAATGAACTTACGCTCGGGTTTCCTATTCAAATTCGACGCTGGTTTTGCTAGATTTACGTGGTTGATAAAGAGCTTCGTCATGGGTCTGGAGTTTATCTAAGTGAAAGGACTGCGTGCTCTCTCTACGTAAATATTTAAAAAGCATAAAATAAAACCTCCAGTGTTATACCAATATTAGAATGTCTGTCCTTATCCAATAAGTGAGATCACTTAGCAGAGAATTTTTCCTGCATCACAAAACGGAGGATTGTCTTGAAATTGGTGGATCCGTGAGTACTACGGCGGAAATGATTGTACCCCATGCGTCCTTGTGAACCAATTAGCGCTGGGAGGATACCCGAACGTGATCGAGCCGTACGAGTAGCTTTCTCATCGACATTACCTCGAACTGGAAGATAACTTCTCGTTCTGCACGATTCATTATGTACTTTTGTGTCAGTTTTGTGCATATATTTATACATAGATACAAATGATGCACATACTGTTTTTCTTTTCGATTTTCGGGTATTCCTAAGATCTGAATTATTTAGGATTCGATTGTGTTCATGACGAGGACCTCGGTGTTGATTGCACTATTTCGAATGATAATGACTCTTCGGTCATGAAATTTTTTGGGATGTCGGCCGAAGTTACAACGCCAAGCGTCTATTTTGCCACTTTTGTCACCGGATATGTCTGCGGCAGAAAGCATATCTCCGGCAAGGGGATTGCTTGATCCGGTCACCTAGGTCTGGCTTTGAGCCGTGGCTCTTCCGCCGTGAATTCTGGCCACGAAATTCCACCGCGGCAAAAGGGGACGATCTTCTGGCGGTGAGTACAATTTGGGCTCCCGGGCATTAGTACGAACTATATCTTTTCCTTGGATATGCGAAGCTAACAGGTTGCTGCATGGATGCCGAGCTTATCTGCCACCAGTGCAGACAGAAGTACGACGCACTGAAATAGACGGGGAAGATAATGGCGACTACTGAGAGAGGATGCGAGGGCCATTATTGGTGCTGAGAGGCGATCAATCATGTCGAAAGTGAAGGCTCCAACATGTGGCCAGGATTCTCCCATGAATGGAAGTCGGGATAGATGGAGCTGGAAGTCTAGTTGCTCTATGTTATCGCCTCTGCGGAGTGCTGTAACTTGGGCTTTTAAATGATACTTGTCTTAGAGTTGAAGCACCTCGAGATTGGATGAGACAACTGCCTAGTAATCGCTATAAGCTTTTGTTACTTTGAGGGTATTGCCGTCGTGAAAGGTTTTGCCGAACATCTCAGAAGGCGCAACGCCCTTCCCTTTTCTTGCCAAAGTCAGATTCATATCCTCGGCTATGTGAGTTCGCCACAATGGGACATCGTGCCATTCAGTATGCAGATCTTCCAATGAAAGTTTAATACCTTTGATATTATTATTACTTCATAAAAAGTTGAAGTTCTTTTGAAATCCTTGCTCTTTATTGATTGGCTTCTCCTTGGGTCATTACCCGTTGCATGACAGCCACACAAAGCACCTTTTCCATGGCGAGTCCCGACATTATCTCTCCGCAAATTGGTCGGGACTAATAGCCCAAACTAGTCATTAGGGTTAGGAGAAAAGGAATAACAGGATGAACTGCATCTGAATTTTCCTTTCCCTTTGCCCTTTATAGGGTTTAGCGTTGTCCTATAGTGATGTGGTGTGGCCCAAGAAAGCACCTCCTCTTTCTGGTTTCTTTTTATTCCCCGCCTCTTCTTTCTCTTTAAAATAAGGAACCAATGGATGGCGTAAGCAGGAAACCCTCTCTCCATGCTCGTTCTTGTCCATTTCCAAGCGAAAATATCCAAGCACGCAAGTTGAAGGTGATGGGGCTTAGAAAACGGAACAGAAGAAGACGCGGTGCTTCCTATATGTCCTATGTCCAACGTTAGACTTCGCACTACGTTTGCTTTAGAGGACCATAACTGGGGTCCTCCGACGCTGTCTGAACTTCGTAGGCCACGATCCATCATCAGCTGTCCGAACTGAGGGTTCTCGGGCGCATGTGAAGGAGCGAATCTGCTGCTGAGTGGCGCGCTAGGGTTAAAGGACAACGTAACATGGCTCCTACTGGAAAAGAAGACTCGCAATTTGAATAGTCTCGTCCATCCAGAAAGTCGCGTTTTGTCCACCATCAGTGGCCTCGAGAAAAGAACTCCATCTTTGGGTATGAAGGGTACAGCACGAAAATGGCCTCCGCCAGATGGATGGTGGGGGGTCGACGTTGTGCTGCAGACAAGCCACCGTGAAAGCACTTAGCAGGTGCACCTCGGATGGATGGAGCCCTAACCAACCAATGTGGTGGGGGTTGTCCCTAGTTCGGATTGGGACGTACATGTAATAATGCGTCGGAGACTTCATGTGCTGTGCATGGCATGCTCGTCTTGTCAATCTAGGATAAGGCTATCCCGATGCTCCATCGATGTCGAATCGGTCCTCCGTCTATCAGCTTAATGATCATATTTCGTACGCTTCGAAAACGGTAGTGCTCGACCGACCAAAGCTTAGATGCTTGCCCTCCCTTTTTCGGGATTTCCAATGAAAGTCAATCTAAGTAGGTCGTTGTGATTAGGTCCGCGTGGACTACTACATGCACGATGCAAGATGGGTCGATTAAATTGCTAACTAGGGCAGACATTGGTGAAAAATCTTGAATTGTTTAGTAATGTTAGGTCTCGTGGGGTGGCCCTTCATTATCAGGATTTGATGAGAGGAGTGAGAGATTTATATCTTAATGGTATGGAGTCCTCGTACGGATTGCAAATAATCTTGAGAGTAGCCACTCACGATTACGTACATATTTGGATTTGCTAAAAAAATTATGTCGAATTTATTTGTCATTCCACGTCAGCACCATGGGCATATCTCTGGCGCTTAGTTGGCATTTTTTCGTCGATGCTTAAAATGGAAACATGATATTATTTCTATAATTGAGATTATTTTAGGTATTGAATAATATCATAAGATAAACTACGATTGCAATATTGAATAGTGCAGTACTACGTAATAAAAAAAAATATTGCCAACAGAGTTGGATAATGACAACATCAATAGTCCCTGCTTTCAATCATAATGTTAGTTTAGCTATCGACAGTAAACACATTCCAATTGATCGATCCTAATTTTGATTGTTTTGTTTCGAAGCAAAGATATCCATGAGATGGCTGTGGAAAACATTATGGATTGAGAAGTTAGTGTGCTTGAGGAAAACATTATAGGTTTTAGGAAAAATCATTAAATCAATTCAAAACCTTTTAACTTGTCGTAACTTTTGTGCGAAATTCCAATTTAACTCTTTTGGCCGGTTTATCATTGAAAATCGCTGACATAACAATACACATAGAGCGTCGGTTCGAGTGAAGTTGTCCACTTGAGCATATCATGCAGGACGGTTGACGATCACCAGACACCAAGTCAGCAATTTCCAATAGCAATTAGTGGAATGACTAATTCAAATCTCATGCAAATGCGGCAAAGTCAAAAAGTGCAAAACTGAATTGGTATTTTGCAATAGATTAAGGACTGATTTCTCAACTATCCTACAATTTTTGTGTAAAAGTTAATTGCCAACCAATTAAGAAGGAGGCTAATTGTACTCGAATCTCTTGAGAGACGGCCTAATTCTTTTTTCCTAATTATGATTGACCAGAACCAGATCTATATCACAAATCAATGATCAGGTTGACATGGTTCCTATACGGTGAATAATCTGAGCCTTTCATTCCCGGAAATCCTACTTTACTCCGGGGAATCTTACTTTTATTTTATGATGAGAGAAAGGCAATATTATCCCAATTACAAGTAAAAAGAACATTAGTATTTCATGTAGAAAAGAAGTCAACAAAAGGGATTTTTAGGTTTTGCAAAATTTTTATTTTTGGAAAGTACGAGATATATGAGGAATCATTTCTTTTTATTATCTCATTAACTTATAAGCTTAGGGTTTTATGCATGACCTAGAAATGGACGATAAAGTTCGTCTTAAAGAATGAGCCTCGCTACATGATTGTTGGGGATGAGATTTTAAATTTCTGAGCAGAATCACGTTAATTAGAGATGTAAACGAATTTAAATTCCATCCATAATGCGAGATCTTCTTCGTAACACCCGTCCTCAATCTTTCGCCCGGCAAGAACACCTTTCCTTACTACTGCTGATGTTTTTCAGCTCTCGTGTTTTCAGATTCAAGGGCATCAAACCAAAGGAGGAGAAGAGCCGTGTGTGTACACAGAACATTCATCTAATTACAGCCACAAAGAGTGAGAATCGGAAGCACGTGCACGCATGCGCACTGGGGCCAAGAATCTTCGTCGGAACTTGGAGCTCGCCACGGCCATAAACGGTGGCAGAGGGGAGTGAGGTTGTCACGACTTAACCGAGGTGTGGATACTGTTTCTTTTTGCAAGTATTTCATTTAATTGGAAGATTAGCAGATAACACCTGTTCCCGAGGGAAGGCCGGGATGAGTTTGAGACCGACGATATCCTTATCTCAAATTCAATTACTTGCAAAAAAAGAAGGACCGAACTCAACTCGAACTCCATATCAATTTCTTAATCATCTCAAACTCGTTCGTTAATTAAGTATACATCGGAACTCGAAATCCATCTGGAACTCGACAGATCGCAATAATTTAAGTAGATGTGTTATATTATCGACAAAGAATGGATACATGAAGTTATCCAATGAACTGAGTGCTCTTGAGATGGCTAAGTGATATTAAACATATAATATACTTGAACAGGGAAATATATGCAATGAGATAGATGAGTGTTAACTTGAGAAAACCAATTGAGATTTATCCCTAACCAGCCCTAAATTATTTTCAGCAAAGCAATATATCAATTATGGTAAATAATATATGTATATATATATAGTAATTTAACCTAAGAATGGTAAGAATAAAAAGAGGAAGGATCGTTTACTTCAAGACATGCAAAAATAAATGGAAGATATGATGGGATGGTTCGGGATAAAATCTCCAGATTATTTTTACCATACATGTATAAAAGTTTCTAACAAGTTAACTCACCGAATTTAAAATATTCGAGCAAAGTAAAAATCAAAATTTAAAGTATTTACAGCGCACACATCGACTGAATTGATTCGATTGAACGTCGCAACGGCAGGCGCGCACTTACATAATCCGTGGACCACGGCTACTTTAAGCTAACGCAGACACAATTATTTACTTGGATTCAGCTATATAGTCGGATGTAGCCAAAAAGAAAAGAAAGAATGAGAACATATATGTATATTATATAGACGCATAATAAATTCCTACCTATAATTAATAATTAATTTACAGATAAGGCCATCCGAAGTTCCCAACTTTATGAGCACCTCCACTCCCACCACCCACCTCGGTGCAAGGTAGCTGCCCCGACATGTACGGATCGCACCAATTTATTATGGCCCTCATAATAATTTATTTACTTAGATCAGTAAAAAAAATTATTTATAGATAAATTATTATCCTTGTTGGATATCCTTAAGGAAAAACACATATTCTTAAAATAGAAGAATATTAATTCGACATATAACTCTAGATGAGGATCTAATTTCACCGTTATAGAGATCATTAGCTAAATGTATATACTTAGGTGTATATACCTTATTCATTAATAGAAACATGATCAACGATACCTTAATTGTACATCCAGATAAGGCATCTGGATTA
Source organism: Melaleuca alternifolia (assembly GCA_019926035.1). Taxonomy (NCBI): domain Eukaryota; kingdom Viridiplantae; phylum Streptophyta; class Magnoliopsida; order Myrtales; family Myrtaceae; genus Melaleuca; species Melaleuca alternifolia. The sequence goes on along the minus strand of JAGKPW010002538.1, from coordinate 1,781,254 downwards.
TCCTAGATGCCCCCAACCAAATATGGGAATTGAATTAGGAAATGAATTGAGATAAAAGTATATTTTAAAATTTGAGCAATGATTGTAACTTTGAAAACTTGTGAATAGTGCCCGATGATTGATTCTATTAAAAGGGGATAGATTGAATAGGCTAAACGTTCAGGATCTCAATTGACCATTTAGGATTAAATATAACACTATGTTAAATAGATAGACATTCGAGGATAGCTAGCAAATTGGGTCAAAATTTAATTGATTTTTTATGGAAAATTTCCCTTCTTTTTTGGTTTTCTTAATAAAAAGAAAAATTTTCCTTCTTAAATCTATTTGTTCTATGGAAAATGAATGATTTAGAAAATATTTCCTACAAATAATTAATCATATCGTTTGATAATAAAAAATATATTCTTTAACTTTATGGCCAAATGTTTCGACCTTCAACTTTATTTGAAGTTAGAAATCATGGTACCCTTTCACTCTTAATTGACATTGTCTAATGTCATCATGAGTGCAAGTTTTGTGATATCGGGTTATATCTTTATTGTATATTCCACTTGACAAAATAATACAAATTCTTACCTTCATAAAAAAATAAATAATAAAAAAGTCTTCTTCATCGCTAATAAGTGATGTCTAACATTTTTACAGGTAATAAAAATAGTTTTTATTCTTTCTATGTTCTTATGAAAAATGTTATATTAGTCATTGATTTCTCATAAAACAAATGTCAGAGACGTTTTTAAGACAACAATCCGTCTCTATGTCGTCTCCCTGGTCTGACGCAGTTCTAATCCGCACGACTCAGCCATCATCCAAAAACCAACAGATTGGACCCCCCACGACCCATCAACGGCTCAAAATCCACCTTGTCAATCATATCACTACAAGCCGTAAAGCCAATTAATGATCCACAAAACACCCGATTGCCAATAGTCCTTTACTCTCCTCTTTCACTCCCTGTCTCTCTCCCCCACCACCAGCCCACTAATTTCGTCGACACCTCCCAACTAATCCCACATTTGTTTCTGTTCACTCGCCTTGTTGCATTGAACACGCAGCATCATCATATATCATCCATCTGTAGAAGCCCAAAAACAAAACAAAAAGCGTTAGCTAAAGATGATGCTTGGAGGGAGGGGGGGAAGGGCTTGGACGAGATGGAATGATGTTCTTGGAATGAGATTGGGCTGTTTCTGTTTGACAGGGATGATATAAACCCTACTTGGTGTTCAAAGTATGGATCTTGATCGATTTGCGCTGGAGGGCAACATCTAGGTTGGAGTTTCTTGATGAAAAAAAGTAGTTGAGGTGGTTCAGGTTCATGGGCTTAGCAGATCTGTGATTCAACATTCAGAGATACACAAGAATCTGGCTGCTTTTGATTGGAGGAAGATTTCGAAGCTTTTCTTGTTTTTGTCTCTGAGAGAGAGAGGGGGAAAGAGTGACAGAAGAGAGTGAGCACACGCAGGCAATTGTATGAGGGGCATGCCTTTGCGGGTGCGTGCTCACTTCTCTTCTGTCAGTCTCCACTTGCTTCCTTCTTTGCACTTTCCAAGTTCTTTTGTCTCTCTCTCTCTCTCTCTCTCTCTCTCTCAATAAGAAAAGTATTATATTTGCTGTGAATTCTTGACGCATAATTTTATGTATCCGCAAAGAAAGGCTGTGCTGATTTCTCCATATGGGCCGCTTCTGGGTCTTTCTGGATCAGAACCCTACGATATTTACTTTCATACTAGGCCAGGTGTCCATCTTGTATCCACATGTCTCTTGCTATCTGAATTCTGGAAAAGAAAGGAAAGCAAGTAGGCTTTGTGAAGGCGATCAATAGCCGAGAAAAGGCGATCAATAGCTGAAAAAGTGGGCTGTGTGCGTCTGAGTGTGTGTCTTTGTGTGTGCGGGGAGAGAAAGATGAACTCAAATCTTTCCTCGTTCATTTGATCTTCTGCAGCTTCTTTTGCCTCTATTCTCACTGTGTCTGGCATGGTAGGTTCAAGATCAAGAGAAGGCACATCAAATGTTTCCTCGTCTATTTACTCTTTTGCAGCTTCCTTGGCCTCTATTCTCACTGTGTCTGGCATGGTAGGTTCAAGATCAAGAGAAGGCACGCGTGCTCAACCGATTACCTCGGTCACTATTTGGATGCTGCTTAGTTTTATTCTTTTATTATTCGTCAAACATTAGCTTTCCGTCGTTTATTTATCCAAGAAATGTATCGTTAATATTTTTAAAAAAGAAAAATTTGGGCATATGGAGCTTTGGTTTGGAAGCGTGACTTCTCATGGTTATTTGCCTTGTTTCACTATTCATGTTTAACGGAAAAAGCTGCAGATATTTTATGCGTATTACATAGCCAACGCCCGCTCTCTCTCCCCCACTCTTTCTCCTCTCTCTCATGTTTTTCCTTCAACGCAGTGCAATCTTCTCGCAAGGCAATATGTGGAGGTAAGTATACACAAATCTCTGGCACCTCCATATCATAGTCTGGCGCTGATGGTGGGTCCTCGAATTTCCATATATAAAACCCTATTTTGGGTTCCAGAAATTGAAACCGAGAGAAGTTATATTACGTTTGCCTCTCTCTACTCTCTCGTTTGTTAAATCTCATCACGCATTATCTTCCATGTGATTTTTTCCTCTCTAGTGCCTGCAGCTTTTGAAATTTGTAGCAGAAAGGCGGGGACCTTCTGAATATATTTTCAGTACGAGGTGGCACTAAATATGGCAAGATCTATCTCTTTCCTCTTTTGGGTCGATGTACAATGTGTTACTGCCATGAGTGAAGAGAAGATTTCATGGGTCCTCTGGTTAGCATCTGATTGTTATCCCCCATCAATAGATCAATCCGGAATCTCCTTTTTATTTCTTTCCTTGTCTGAGATTCTATTATCTTCTTACTTAAGTCATGAACTGAGTTTTTTTAATTGTTTCATCTGGAAAAGGACCTTGCTTTCTTCTGGGGGAGCACCAGAATTTAATTGCTTCTATTTTCGGCCAAACGGTGGAGCAGGTAAAATCTCAGCACCTTCGTCATCCCCAGTTAATCATAGCTTCTTAATGTGGTTCGCTATTTTCAATTTTGTTTGATTTTATGTGTACTTAGCTATGCTTGTTTCATTTAGTGCTCTGAACTAGTGGGAGCCAACGACGTGAGTGCCAAACGGGTTGGCACTAGCAAAGACGCTGGATGAACTTTGAAACCTGACTTACTATAAATTCAATCAGAGTTTGGAACAGAAGTTTCTGTTTTCGAGTAAAATTAATTAACCTCTCTTAGTTTTTCCCTCAATCTTTGTCGGCGGAGCAATGATTTCGAATGGAGCCCTTTTGCAGGTCTTGCTGGATTTGCCGCAATTATGCTAAAAAATTCAGATCTCTGGGGGAAGTAATAGGTTGCTGGATTTTGAAAGTGGAGAAGCTAAAAGCTAAGCGTTTCTGGTAATATAGATTTACCTTCGCCCAAGACAAGTATACACTTACGTAATTTCTTTTCCAGGCAGCCTGCAATTTGGCTAACTTGGATAAGTTGTCTCTAGGGTGACGCTTCGAGTAATTACTTGTCCATGCTATTCAGACATTCCTAATCTTAGCAGGATAATTGGCTAGTGTTGAGCAGTATGTTCTGGTATCTCCCTCTTGAATTTATTGCGAGATTTATCAATGTGAGGCGCATGTAATGGGCCACAAAAGAGGTGGGTAATATATTTCGGTGTTACACCATAGTTTCTCCTCTTTAGTGACCATTGTAACTGATCCAGTGCGAAAAGCCATTGTTAAGTGAAAGGATCTTGCCTCCCAAATTGAGATCTCCTCGTAATGGTGTTTGACCCATACCGGTTTACTTTATGTGTCTTGGAGGATGCGTTATTACGGTATCACTTGATGAAAGACTACTTGTCAAGGTTGTTGTGCTTAAAAGACCTTGATATCTGACAGTGTGAACCATACAAATTGATTGATCTAAAGACTAGATTTCGCTAGGCTAATGTTTGCAGCTAATTTCTTTATTTCTCTTTATTAGCATTACGGAAATTGTCCTCTTCTGGGCAATTACAGGCATTGTCAATTGTCTATATATCTTCTGCTTTGGAATTTGTTACGCTAACCTTTAAAGGTAGACGATGTGTGCTACTTTTAGCTTTTTCTTATTGCTCTTGGTTGTTCAATCAAGCATGGTAATGGGAACTTTATTGTAAAATAAAAATTTGGTCAATTTTCTTGTCCCTCCTGCTTCACGAATATGAAAGATTCTTTTTCAATTTGAATCCAATGGGGTGGAATTTGCCATATTTGGAACTATCCTATGGACCAATTCCAAATATTTGCGACCTAAAGACTGCCCTATTTAAGTTCCTAGAGCCATTTGCAAATGTGGAATCCGTCGGTTTCACTAGTTCTGACTTACCTCGGTCGTTCCTTAAAGATATAAAAAGAAGTATATCATGTACTAGAAGACTAAGTCTATGTGGATAGTAATAAAGAGCCACGGAACTTGACAAGTTGGAACTTTTTCATCTCATTTAATAACTCTCAAGTTTCACATCCGAAGTTTGTGAAAAGGACATAAATCACTAGTATTGTATCAGATTCTTGTGTCTATTTACTACATACACATCTTTTTGAAAAGTACTTTGTGAAATATTATGTATATTTGTGCATAGTTACATAGGGAGAAGAAGTATTTCATGAGATGGTTACATCATGAGACAACATATATGATGTAAGCTATTTCAAAATTTATCATGTGGGATGACAAACATTCTACAGGATGCCTTTAGTGGTTGCTTGAACAATGTATGCATGTGGTCGGTGTACTGACACATGAGATCCCTATAGAGGGTACAAGATCCGAAATTACGCACATGGTGGGTGTGACACCATACCCTATTACAGACGCCTATTCTAATTGGCTCTGAACTTTTGGAACCAACAATATACATGTGACCTTTAGTACTCAGCTTGGATCCTACCTTGTCTTGTTGATTTGCAAGTTCTCCTATGCGCACATAGCGTGGTTGTAAAAAGTGATCACTCTTCTATCAAATCAGCATGATGAGTTTTTGCCAAACAACTTAGTTTATGTCAGTTAGCGTGATATAAATTGACATGTTTTATCTGCATATGAAGCTTTAGTTGAAGTTCATACGGTGCACACTTTATCAAGGTATTTTGCTTTATCGTAATGCAATCTTACATTTTTCTTTAAGCTATTATCCTAAATTTATTACCTTCACTTGAATTGTGAGACTTTAGGCTATTGCATTAATCATGGTTGTGCTATGGCCAATCTTTTGTTGGGTCATCATAATCAAAGTCTTTTGCCACTGCACTTACAGTAGACAAATTGAGTTACATTTGCTCAACGCACCCTCTCTATGCCCTTTTATATTGTTACATCAGGTTTAGTAGAGCCATACTTTAAGCACAATATTGGCTTCTTTTCTTTTATGTACTTGAAAAGCAAATTTATGTTGTAACTTAGCTAGCGTTTCTTGAGGGTGCTTTTTTTGGTCCAAGAAACTCTTAACTGAGAAAAAACTAACAACATGACTTCTTAATGTCTACCAATCCATCTTTTTATAAATTTGGATGGTGTGCGTAGAGCCTTTTAGAATCCGTGCCATTTCATTGCTGCTGGTAGTTGTAGTCAAGGGTAGGGTTGGGCAACAGAGGAATGGGTAAATGACTGAAAATCGAGGATTTGAGGAGAAAAAAAGAAGGGATGAGCAGCTTGATCAAGGACTTGACGAGGGATAGATGATTAATTTACTTAGCTATCTTTGACGTTGCATAGACTTGGCAGTTTTTTTTCTTGGGGGGGCACAAGAAGATGAGTTACTTTATTTTAGATCTCTTCCTAAGACGGGAGATTGATGTAGTGTTGTCTTGAGGGCAAGCCTTTGCATAATGATAAAGTGCCTTTTCTGATTCAATGGTCATGAGTTAAGAGTCATGGAAATGGCCTCTTAGTAAAGAAAGCAAGGAAGGTCACATACAATAGATGACCGTTTCCCGACACCTTGCCACTGTTGAAAGTCTCTTATACGGAGTCGTCTTTTTACTATTTTGCAAGCAATGAATAGTGCGAAGTGAGAGGGAATTGGAAGTGCTATACTTCCGTTCATTCTGTGAGAGGAAACTTTCTCTAGCCTTGCCTTTGATTGATGGATTACTACTTGCTGACGTTGGCCACTTGCAAACTTAACTGTAAATCAATGCAGTTGATGCCCATGTTTCTAATCTTCCAACCAGAAACATGTTTGGAAGACAAAGACGGGAGAAAAACACGATCTGTTGGAGAAACTAGTCAAGTGATGCGCTTGTGTATGATTGGGGTAACTATGGCTTTATGCATTTGGAATTTCACTTATGTCATTTATTATTGAACTACTCAAATATTTATAATGGACAAATAAATTTGAATAATTATGCTGGAAGACTTTTCACAGTTAGTAAAGCATTAAAGTACTTTCCTTAGTGTCAGAATGCAAAACCTGAAAATTTTTAGGGTCCAAGATGTCAATTGACCCCATAGTTTATTATCATTTAATTTCTTTCCATATATTTAGGTAATTTGCAAGTTCTGAATGAAACAGTTATGTTGATGTTGTCCTATTCTTTATTCCAACTTTTTCCAGGTTATAACCTTGTGGCATCATTCTACATACTTCTTTGTATGGTATGCAATTAAAAGATTCTATCTGTCCAGGGTTTGAGCAACTTTAAATTCGTTGGAACTCCAACGTAGAAATAGCAATTGCAGTCTTCATCTTTTTTGTTGAAGAGGAGTATACATTTTTGTGGATCTTGTGCATCCTGTCTGTTGCTCTATTCAATCAGGTTTGCACGTAAGTTGCCATAATTTTTGTGGATTTTGTGCATCCTGTCTGTTGTTCTATTCAATTAGATTTGCACGTTTGCCATAAAAACTAGATTTTTTTTAGTGAGTTTCCCGGTTTTATATGCATTTGCTTCTTGTATTAATTTAGATTTGTCTGCTGTCATTTTGATTATAAATCCTTGAAAAATTATAATTTTGTTTCGAAGGATTGGCAGATTTTTCTACACAATGACAACAGTTGTTTTTCTTAGATTTCACTATGGTCTTTTTCTCCTTTTCAAAGTCTTCGGAGGGACTAATGTGTCATGGATTAATATTTGTTATCATCAAGGTTCAATTTGCAACCACAATTTGCTGCTTATTTCTAGTTCGTCTTTTTGAGTTTGGCTTATCATCGCTAGTGGATGGTGCAGGGCTATCTTTTGTATTGGCGTCGATCCTTATTTGTTATTCCGTCTATTCATTACAAAGACATTAATTATAGAGGGGTGAAGGCTACGAAAGGAATTTGATCTAAGATTTGTATCTACCGCCTTAAGAATCAAGAGTGTATGCCTTTTTCCCATCTAGACTAAAAGTAAAGAGTGAACCTTTTTCTTAGTGGCTTGACTCGAAGAAGCTCTTTTTCAAACTTTTCAGCATGCACAAAAGTGCTATGAATGGACAATCGGTTCGTGTGATTTTTACAGTCTGGTTTGTTGCTGGTTAACAGCCCACATTCTTCTCAGAAATCATGTATTCTGTATGCGATGCTAGGTTAAACAGCGGTCCCACATGATGGTCATTGATCTCAGATGCATTAATGACATATTTGTGAACACTGGATGCATGCTGATGAGAAGTATTTTTGGTTTTTCCTAGCTTTGTGATTCAGTCATAGTGGCAGCAACTGGGATTATGAAATCAGACCACGATGGTTTAGTCTAGGGAAATTTGCACATGGATTGGTATTTGCCATTTTAAACTGCTCAAAGTTTTCCTGTAGAATCTGGCCTTAGTCTCCACGACTTTGGTTGGGGATGCGATTTCTATGTTCAGGATAAATGCACCCAGAATGGTTCGTTTTTGCTCTCATGAAGCTATGGTCACGTCTTCTGCTTCCATGAGTTACTAACGTAAATGTTCAGTCAAAGACCATGGAAGTCCATTTGGATCTAATAATGTTTGTATTTTGTGTTGCATGATTGTCATTGACTGGTCATACTTCACTTTCCGCCAGAGGCGAGGTGATATAATTCTGATGGTGTTAGTGGCTGTTTACTGAATCCTCTACCTCTCTTCTTCTTTTTCCCTTGTACTTTGTTTTCTTCCTTGAGGTATTTAGTAGATTCATAATTATGATGTTCGTCATATACATTGCAAGAATTCACCACCCCACGTAGGTTGTCTTCTCGATTCTTTCTCTAGATTTCAATAAGCAGAATTATGCATGTGCCAGAACTTTGCTTAGGTTAATACACTGCACTCAAATTTAATTTGAATCTTCTCGTGATTCGCAGCAGTATGTTGTTGATTGTGGATATATTCTCTATCAACAAGGGCAATATAATCCTCTGATCATTTTCCCTTCCCGCTGATTTATTTGTCTTCCTAGGATGGCCATGGAGGAGGAACTGTCAAGCATGATCTCGAGCAGTGATAGAAACGTCTTAGTTGAAGGGTTAGATTCAAATGACAGCGCCTTGTCATCACACTTGAGCACTAAGCGTCCTCGGCAGAGTCCTAACGGTGCAACCTCGAAATTCAAAGGAGTTGTCCAGCAACAGAATGGACACTGGGGAGCACAAATATATGCCAACCACCAGAGAATTTGGCTTGGGACCTTCAAGTCTGACAAGGAAGCAGCAATGGCCTATGACAGCGCCGCCATAAAGCTCCGGAGCGGGGATCCTCACCGCAATTTTCCATGGTCAAAGCTCTCGGTGGAGGAGCTCAACTTCCAGAGCTGCTACTCCACCGAGGCCGTGCTCACCATGATCAAGGACGGCACCTACAAATCCAAGTTCGCCGACTTTGTGAAGGCCCAGACCAACGGGTCCCAACAGGAGGCAGGCCTTGACCTAGTCCTGGCCCACCCCAACGGGGGGGTCGTGTTCAGGCAGCTCTTCCAGAAGGAGCTGACACCAAGCGATGTGGGGAAGCTGAACCGGCTTGTCATCCCGAAGAAGTTTGCTATCAAGTACCTCCCTTGCATCTCAGGGGCATCGGAGGCTGGGAAGGGCAATGCGCAGCTGCAGCTACGCACCTTGGGCCTGGATGACGTGCAGCTGGTGTTCTACGATCGGTTGATGCGGTCGTGGAAGTTCCGGTACTGCTACTGGAGCAGCAGCCACAGCTTTGTGTTCACAAGGGGTTGGAACCGGTTCGTGAAGGAGAAGGAGCTGAGGGCGAACGACACGGTTGCCTTCTATATGTGTGAGTACCGAGAACCGTTGAAGGAAGGGAGGACGTTCTGCATGATCGACGTGCACCGGAGGGACAAGAACGGCAGTGGGCTGGCTGAGAAGGCCCAGGGAAGCATCGAGGTCATGCCGGTGGAGGGTGAGAGGAAGGATGAGAGTAAAATGATAAAGAAGGGCCTCAAAATCTTTGGTGTTGAAATCAGTTAAAACCAACACCCCTGGCTTAAACATGTTTTGACTCGGGGGTTGTTGCCAACAGTGAGTCTTCTAATTGCTTTCTTTTCATTTATGTGCTTCATGTTCGTTCTCGGTTTAATATGCAAAGGTGTGGGGAGTTGATGCTTCCTGAGTTTCTTAAGTCACAAACAATGTGCTTTTTGTAAATGCAAAGAGTTTGTTTCAGCAAATATATTGGGTGGAATGGCAACTTCATTTCTTTAGGAAAGTTTGACCGGTGCCTACCAAGCTCCATATCTATTCTTGGTGAGATTTGTGTCTTCTTTCTTAATGATACTGGTGCGAAATTTCCCCTTTGAAATTCACGAAACGGCAGATATGCGTTTGCAACTTCATGGGCCATCACTCAAGTTATTGTTTTGGTACCGAGTTCACAAGCTCGGATCATGATAGACTGAAATGGTTGAACCCATTTCAGGACAGGATGATGGCTTGGCAGATACATGAATCAGAATGTCGATCAATATTGACCCTCTCGATTCGCTCTGAAGCAATCCAAATTGGTATACACTTTGCTGAAGTTGGTCCCGTATGCTCTCGAGTTATCAAAACAGAGTTATCAAAACAGCTTGAGAACGAAGGAACGCCTATCAAATCGCCTTTTACGTATCAAACTTGACTGAAAAATTAAAGTCGTACGAACTCATTGTCATGAGCCGTGCAGCAAAGCTGATCTTGGCTTTTGCCGTCATGCTCGCTTGCCCCTGCAACGGAATTCTTGCGACAGTCCTGTGGTAGTTAAGCGCAATCACGACGCGAATTCCAAGCTATCATCCCAGTCAATATTCTTGATGGCAGATGGTTGGGTTGAGGCTCAGCGAGTCACCTACTCGAATTTGAAACCAGCCTTGTACAGATCCTGTGTAAAGAATGCGAATTCGAATCACTTATGCTATAATATTAACCAAAACTATTACTCAAATCATCTCTATGACTTACTATTTAGCAAACGACAGTTTAAGTGTCGTTACACTTGTAAAATGTATGTCAGCAGGCAATACCTCGTGTAAAACTCTCTTCCTCTTTGATCATGACAAGCAATGAGTCAATTGTTGCACTGAAGAAGTTATTAGCTACTCTCACCTCCTTCTCATAGCGCGTCAACGTTACATTCTACGAAAGGTGCACGACGAATTTTGGCTTGTGATTTTCATCCTGTTGGTTTGACAAAAGAAAACAAAATCGACATTTTCATCTTGTCATTTTTTTTAAAGAAAAGACGACCAATGAGTTGCGTGGCGGGATCGAATGTGGTTAAGGCTGTCAGCTTTCGCTCCTTCTTGCTCTTCTCGTCACGAAAAAAAACGCCTACGAAGTTAGCCGCAAAAACTCTCTTCCTGCTAAGGATATGGATGGATATCATACACAATGGAGGTGCACCCAAAAGAGCTCGATCCTTCATACTAGAGAGAGACACTCGTCAGAAACAATTGAAACAGCAAGGGTTAGGTCCAAAAATTGCAGAGAAAAAGAAAACAAACACAGATAGTAGAGAAACAACTAACATCAAACGCATGACCCTGCGAATTTTGTATGTGCACAGAACAAGAGAGAGTTCTGTTGCAGACAAGAGCATGATTTTGCTATGCTCGTCCTCTTCTGACAGATTGTTCACTTTGGAAACGAGAGAAAGCAAAAAAGGTAGAAAATTTTTAGGTGTTTGAAACGAAAATTAGATCACTAAAGCAAAATAAATAAAAAGGTAACAGAAATCCGAATTTGTCATTCAATTGGCTGGGCCGAACAATAATTGTGTGACGGACAAGACCTTGTCGAAATCTCCATCGCGTGGGAAGGACAATAATTGAGATACCATAATTGAAGCAGGCCAAACCTTCATCCCTATCAAAGTTCCAAAAATCATGTCTGTTCGCTGGGAACGATCGAATGCGTTTCGCAAATGCACGATGTGATCTTTATCTGCTGAGCTCATTAGAACCTTTTTGCTTTAAAAGCAGATAGCAATCCACTGACAAATGATGACAGAAAGATAGAACCAGAAAAGCAAAGCAAGCTCCCGACTTTCAATCAAAGCCACAAACGATTCATTTCACAAACACACAGCAAAGAATGCACACAGGGGAGACGACTTCCATCTCGGACCCAAGAGCACAATCTACTCATAGAATCACACAAACAGATCACATAACTGAACAACAAATCTTGCTTCAATTTCCATAAATCTTGAGAGCTCTATCAGTAAAAACATTTAACAGAGCAATTGATTCCACCGACACAGAAGGTTCAGTTCCTCACGCAGGCGATGAGTTCTAAGCAGGAGATGTCCACAATATGTCTTTGAGTGCAGGCCTAAGCTCCTTGCTGCAGAATTGATTATACTCCAGAGTATCCCCGTTGTCCTTCTTCACCTCCACCACCAAGAACGACGGCGTCACCGCCAAGATCTCCGCAGCGATGCCCAGCTTCCCTTTCCTCCCCGTCTCCTTCCCCTGCAGTTTCACCTTCGACTCGCTCTTCTTGATGCTGAACTTCCCCGCCTTGGCCACCTCCTCCAGTCTCGAAATCACGCTGCTCGCGGGCCTCGTCGTTGCGAACCTCATCTCCTCCTTCTCCTCCCTCTTCTTCTCCTCAAACAGAGGCGAAAGATCAAAGCCCTCCGACAGCGAGATTATGTGGAACGCGTTCAGGGTCTCCGGCTGCTTCTTCAGGCCATTATCCCTGCCACTCTCAGCCTCATCCTCCCCAACAAAGGCCTCGAACTCCAACTCCTGCTTCGTCCGGATGGTCTTCGGCACGGACCTCTTAAACCAAGATGACTCCATGACCTTAGCAATGGTGATTCGCGTGCTCCGGTTAGGGTCAAGAAGCTTGGTAACCAGCCTCCGGGCATCGGAGGAAAACCATGGCGGGCACTTGAAATCTCCCCTGTAAATTTTCCGATACATGGCCATGATGTTGTCATCCTGAAAAGGCAAGTAACCTGCAAGAAGGACGTACAAGATAACCCCACAAGACCAGAGGTCGGCCTTCGCGCCGTCGTATCCTTTCTTCCCAATCACCTCCGGCGCGACATAAGCAGGGGTCCCGCACGTCGTGTGCAACAAGCCGTCCTGCCTAAAGTGCTCGGAAAACGCACTGAGCCCAAAGTCGGTGACTTTCAGGTTGCCATCTTCGTCCAGCAGCAAATTCTCCGGCTTCAAGTCGCGATGGTAGACGCCGCGGCTGTGGCAGAAGTCGATTGCGGAGATCAGCTGCTGGAAGTACATCCGCGCGGCGTCCTCCCGGAGGCGGCCCTTGGAGACTCTGTTGAACAGCTCGCCGCCCCGGACGAGCTCCATCGCGAAGTAGATCTTCGACTTGCTGGCCATGACCTCGTGCAGCTCCACGATGTGCGGGTGCTTCACCATCTTCATGACGGCGATCTCGCGCTTTATCTGCTCCATCATCCCCACCTTCATCACCTTCTCCTTGCCGACCACCTTCATCGCCACGCTCTTCCCCGTCTGGAGGTTGCGCGCGTGATACACCTTCGCGAAGGTTCCGTGCCCCAGTAGCCGGCCGAGCTCGTACTTCCCATGGAGTACCGAGGAACCGGCCTCCCCACCTTTGGGATCCGCCATCTTCGCGGCGAAAGATGTGATTTTTTTTCCTTTTTCTTTTCCCTACGAGACTTGAAACCGAAAGAAACTTGAGGGGAAGCGAGCGAGGAACTGGAACCGGGCCGGGGTTCACCCGTCCTCGACGTGCTTCCTGTGGCAATTCCGGCCGCCGATGGCGGCGGTGGCTGTGGTGGCGGGGGCGGCCCAACTGCCGGATTCAGGATTTGTCAGCAAGAAACCACTCATCTCTCTGCATTCCCAATTCGAAACGAAAATTAGGGTTTAGAATTCGCAAGGATTTGCTCGAGTTGAAGGCAGAGGTTGAATCCATTTCCCTTCGTGGCGACCGCGCTTATATAGCAGTTCCTGAGAAGGCTCGAGGCCGCTTCCGAGGGGATGATCGGACGGCTGAGGATGGGGGGAGCCTGTGGGGCCCCCCGAGCGACCGCGTGTCGCGCATCGCCGACGTCAGATGAGCGATCATCCTCGTGCGGAGCCACGCGTGGGGTCCAGTGACAGGTGTAACGTGGAGATTAGTCCTGGAGGGGTGGCGGCACGTGAGGACTGAGGACCGCCAATTAGATCTGAGGATTGCGTTTACTTTACGGGTTTGCCCTCGTGCTACGCGACGGAGGTTCGTAATGATTATCTGGCGAGGGTGCGGCGGTGGGGGCCCACCCCACAGGCCGAGAACTCCCGCGTAAATCGATGTGGCGGTCGGCCCCGGCCGGTTCGATTTACCCCGGCTGATAACTCGAACCGAACCGCCACCCGCGCCCTAACTAAAAGATTTGAGAAAGAGCTACTAAAACTCTAAATTAAGCAACACATTTATCTTGAATTTTTCTTATGATATCAAAAACCCATAAATCATATCCGTTTTTTTTATTTTTGTAACCGATGCGTCCGAACCAGCTTGCACGCACTTTAACTATTCATCGAAAGATACTAGCACAGTAATCTACCGTCATAATCCCCCACTTAAATCATAGACGCTTTCCGGCATAAATCATATCCGTTGCGACACATTTATTTTAAATTAAAAATAAAAACTCACGTCCTAATTTGTCAAATAAATTTTCAGTCAAAATAGCTGCCGATATTTTCACTTAAATTATGTCGGTCTCATTAGAATAATTATTGTTTTTCTTTTTCCTTGGGAGACCATATAAAATTCCCCAGTCTCACTCAAGCGTTTACTCCCAATTCATTTCATTTCTTACGTTGTTCTTTTCTGGACATCGAATGGACTACGGTTGCTTCTTATCCACCCACTAATCGCCACGAGTGACTTCAACGAAATTGCTAGCAACATCCGTCAACGAGCAACTTTCTACATGTGTGCGGAAATCGTGGTTGACTCGAGTCAACACCAGCTTCCGACGTTGCTTCTCCCCGAGTTTCAACCCTGGCGGCCCCGACCCACGACTCCGAGGGGTCGCGCTCCAACTCGATTTCTTGGACCCGTGCGTGGTGCGTCGAGCTCGGCCGACGTCGAGTAATTATCAGAGCCACGATTCTTTTCGCGAAGAAATTCATAGCTCTAAATATACTTAAATTATCGCTCGCACTGATTGATATAATTTCTCGATCGGAGATATTGGTATTACCGGCAGAAATTTGCGGGGCACAGGTGTCGGGAGCCCACGATTACGAATCGAGAGCTTGCACCAATTATTGAGTAAACAAGGAATGGTGACAATAATGGGAAGAGGATTTATCTTCTTGCACCAATTTTGTTTAATGTCTAGGTGGCTCGTGACATGCCGCTTTGCTCACATGGCAATTTTGGGGTCCTATCGAATCAAATCTCTCATCAATTGATTTCCCTTGTCTCGCGTCCCTTCTCTTGCTTTAGTGACCCCTAGAGGACCACCTGCCCTGAAGGCAAGTGATCGGCCTTGGAGGTCGTCCGATTTCAGATTAAACGGCCCTCATTAATAGGGAGAGTTTTTTTGTGTTTTTTTTTTTTTTGAAAAAATCACAACTATCCGATTCGAGATCGAATGGTTGTGATTGAAACTGGTCACCCCTGCCCTGGAAAGTACTAGAGCAAGGGATCCAAGTACCACAATTAGGGGCAGACGTGATTAGGCTACTGGAAAGGAATTGATCGAGGGCAATTTCGTCGATTAATCCGGACGCAAATTAGGAGCGTCTTCCGCACTGGGTGCTTAAAGTCTAATCGAGCCCGTAATTTGACTTTTTATTTTTCCGTGATGACGTGTCGGATGTTGACGTCGTCGATTCTCTCCCATTTCCGACGTTATTGATTGGTGAATGCCACGTATTCCTTTGTATCAAATAAGATTGTATTAATGGATATTTGCCTATAGGATGGCTAGATTAGGTTAGGCTTAAGATTTTTGGTAGGTGCAGGCCACGGAAAAAGAATGAATATAAATATATGGGGGCCACTCATGTTCAATCAAAGTCACATTTATGCACTCATTTCTCACTAGGATATACCATTAGGGTATGGCAATAGCATTAAAAGATAGATCAACACGACAATTGTTGACCGATCAATTTTTTAGTAGACTTCTTGAAAAGAACAGTGTAACAAGAATTCACGTGCCTCTGTACTCCGATCAATTCTGCCTTTGGCTTGTGTCCGATATCCGGGCCGTGAATTCACACCGCCAACTAGAATTATGGTATATCTTTGCCACGAATGACATTGAATGCACAAAATCTCTTGCCATTAATTATGTTCCGTCATTGGTTACATATCGATCGAACATATAAAGGGTATCTCGTGCATAGTTTAAAATCGACACGTGTCCTTAATGGATGCGGTGACTGATAATCTAATTGGCCAAATCTTCGATGTCTTACCTTTTCCCTCTTAAAAATTCCATTCGATACTTGAAAGAACTCGGCGTCGATTAATGCAAGAGATTTCACGTGATTCGGTTCATTAATTCGCGGTATTAGGTAGGTTAAGTGGTCCAAGATATTTGCATCAATGCTATGCACATGAAGAGGCCACCGAGACAGCGCGTGAGGCTGATCTATTCGTTTTGCACTCAGTGAATTCTCAGCCACGAGCAGGCGACGAGGTTACCCATGAAAGCTGATTTCTCTTGGTTTTTCTCTTCTTGAAGTGGGTATCGAGAGGATAAGCCTGTTGCTTATCGCTTTTTTGAGATAAGGTTTTCTTGTCGCAAGCAGTCCGTCGTGCAAAAGGAAAGAAAACCCTAAGTTGAGCCAGAAAGGCGAACTTTGGTCGGTCAATGCAGAGGATATTTTCAGCCGTGGAGTCGGGATAAGACTATTTAAAAGTTCCAATGATGAACCCTCAATTTCAGAGCTCATAATCCACCTGCAATTGAATAATGGAAGGCACCCATGTTGGAAAGAACTTATATGGTGCAAGAAGATATGAGGGACGACGTTAAATAAAGAACACGCACGCTGGACTGGGTCTAAACATGTCGGTACGTAGTTCAATGGAGTTTTCGAACGGACGCGGCGTGAAAATGGGAAAACCATAGCATACGCCGTCTGTATATTGTGAGAGCATAAAATGCTATTTGAAGAACCAGGTCGAGTAACTTTTTCTGGACAAGAATAGTTACACGAACGCAACGATGAGCCTTGCGAAGAAGAAGACGCCACGGCTCTCCGATCTTCAATACGAAGAACGGACTAAGCTCTTAAATCGCTTAACTTTTCGTCGCGGCGCGAGTACATCTAGAATCGCGAAATCAACCGGCGACCGTGTAGAACCGAGTTTAGTCATCAATATTCATTTCTCCATCTTGTGGCCAAGCAAAGACGTATGGAGCCGACAGATGATGCAGGTTGAAGAGGAGAGGAGAGGATGGGGGCAAAGGGACGAGATTCCATCGCCACCACAGAAAATAATTCACCAGCGAGAATCTCTGCAGGTCGATCTGTCCCGACTCGAAAAGATATCGTAATCATACGCGTCTCTTCTGCATGAGAGCTCGGGCGGGCGTCCACTGGTTCGAACCGTGCATGGCGACAAACCACGTAGCCACCAGGTCCTTGCCTCTCTGATGGCGATGTTGAGAGAGAGAGAGAGAGAGAGAGGCAGACTGGGAATGCGGCGCGTGATCCTCACGTTCCCGCTCATCGCCACGCGATGCGTGATGCATTCATTCTTCTTCCTCCTCCTCATAAATCCATTCTGGAATGAGGAGGACAGGACGTGATGTTAATGGGTAGAGTTCATGGGCGACCGTGACCCTTCTCTAGGAGCTCAATACGTATTGGTCTACGATGGTGGATACGCGTACTCGCCTTCTCGACGTTGTTGATGTACACTGGGAGTCAAGATGCACTGCGAGGCATGCATCTGCATGCATGGCGGATGGAGTAGTAGATGGAAAAAGGAAATTCCCTTCTTCTTTCGAGATCTACCACCGAGAAGAAGAAATGTATGCGCGACCCTTGTAGCTCCATTGTTTGATAAAGGAACTCTAAACATTAGAACTAACATTTTTATATAGAGGTGGTGGTGGTGGAGGGAGCCGAGAGAGACGGCTGAGGCTCCGCTGCCTAGATGCTGGAGGCAGCGATGGAGTCGTTTAGCTCTCGGCAAACATCGGCGATGAGGCAGAGGTCGAGGGGCTTGATTAGGGTGAAGATGTTTCAAACATATGGACTTAGAAAAAATAGGAACGGCCTTTTTCCTGAAAGTATAGGAGATGATTAGGAGAATTACCAAAAAAGTCATGAACCCATTAGATATTTGTTAATTCAGTTCTAAATCTTATAATTATACCAATTAAGTCATAGAGATTTTTATGTTTTGTTAATGAAGTATATACGACCAACTTTGACTAGAAATTGTTGATATAAACACTGATCATTCTACATGTCACGTTTTGTATTACGACGAGCCAAAGTGTTTCGCAACAAAAGGTCTAGGGCACACAACAAGTCTAAAAGGTCTCATATTGGTATTACAAATCGCCTCTAGAAAGAGATTGCCGACGGTGGGATTCCAATTTCGGGAATAGTCATTTTTAACGTTCATTCGTAGGTGGAAAAGGCAAAAGAAGAACTATTTCAAATGTTGTATTATACAAAATCTTGGGATGCGGATCTTTTTGCCGGAGAATGATTAGCAGGTTCTTGGCCTTTCGATGGCTACGGAGGCCAATAATCGACGGTCCAGTGAAGACTGATGCAACACCTCGAATGATTCCCGGGGTTGTCGTCTGATCGTCTCCATGTCCATCTGCGACATCTTATAATACACATATGTTAAGGAGTCCGACAAGGTATGGTTGCTGCCCTCTGGTCTGTGATTGTTGGGTCGACGCCGTAGCAAACCGTCCACAGATCGCAATAAACAAAACGTGGGCTGATGTAGCCGGCCGTATAATAAATTCTTTCTTTCTTTCTTTCTTTCTTTTGCTCTCTCTCCCCTCGTGATCCCTCATCTGGATTAAACTAGAGAAACTATTTTTTCGGCATTGGGTTGTCTGATTGGCGATTATGATGATTGGTGCTCTGAGAGTCCCCACAAGTCAGAAAACTTCGGCAACGTTTGTCTGCATGTCTTCGCAATTTGCACAGCAGGTCAGGTACACATGCATTTCTTCTTCTTTTTTATGAGATATGAATATTTATATCATTATCTGTGTATCCAGATTGTTGGGTTCTATGCATTGAGATCTTCACCGGGCCAAAAGAAAAGATTGATGGGTTCTTTGGTTCTCTCGTGGACAGCACATTCCACTTCAAGAAGTTTCACTTCTCACTGCTCTCCTCAGTGAGAGTCTGGATAAACTCTTCTAGCCCAAGTTAAAAATACAAGTTTCTGTATCTGCAATTTGTTTTGACACGCTTCTATAAGTTCTTTAACATAATCTACCTGCCTAAAGTTCTTGCTAGCTATTTCTCACTGTGTGGTGTATAATGCAAGTTAGTTTCACCTGCCTTTGGGCATTGAATAGGAGAACCCTCCAGAATAGACTGAGAACGCCCAAAGATCAAAATGCTCTCTCTTCCCTTCTCGTCATGCACGATTTGTTGCGCATGACGTGGAAGCTTCTTTTGAAACCGACCCCGTTGACTTGTTCTCTCTGCATTTGTGAGGTTGAGGTGTGATCAGGTCACCGTAAAACAAGATTCAATGACAAGGGTTTTGTTGGAGGAAGCTTCAAGTGGAAGAGTTTCATTTTATTTAGGTTTATTGAATAATAAGCCTTCGATTTCTGGCCAAGGGATTGTTCAGTGTAAAGAATATAGGCTATCAATTGTGCTATCCACTCGTTTCAGAATCCCACTCACTCACGTCTCACGCCCCTCCTAGTTGATGACGACGTATACTTACCAGTTCAAAGCTCTTATGATAGATTGAGATTGAACACCGCGTTCACAAACGGTTTTCGAAGGGCGTTCTTTTTGTCAGCTTCAACCACATACTTGGACTCGACGCGGAGCTGCAGGCGATCGCGACGTAGTGGTCCTTAAGTATTGTTTTTGTACAGAGTTATTAATTGATCGTTATAGTTGTTGAGCATTCTGTCACATAAGACAGACTCGCGTCGATTTAGGACCATGAAACTAATTTCAATCTCCGACCATCAAGTCCGTCAAGACAGGGCACTTTGAATGGTCTTAAAGAAGGGCGATGCCGCAGATGCACCAGGCTCCGCCTCAAGAAAGATAGCTAAATCTTAAGATTCGCATGTTTTGACATGTGAAAGGACCCAAAATATGTGGCGTTGCATGAGGCTTCTATGGAGGATCTCCTCGCTTTCACCCAGCCTCATACCATTTTTCTCTTGACATCCGAATCCTTAATCGATGAACTTTTTCAGGAAAGATCTGGACTGAGACCAAATTTTTTCAACAGCTACGAATCAACTAGTTTTTCAAGGCTAAGAACACGAGTGACCAAAAGTAGACGGAAATTCGAATTTGAAGCCCACAGTGGAATCATTGGACTCTAACACACTTGGTTGATGGTTAGCCCATGAAATTGGATGACCACAGGACTAAGTGCAATGCTAGTGAACCTGACAGAAAATTAATCCCCCTGCATTTCCTGATCAATGAAGCCACGGATCAAATGCCAAAAACTATTCTCTTACTCAGCAGGTGGCGACATATTCGCCCACAACGTCAAATAATGTTCTACATACAGCAGCCCCAGATGCCGAACTATCCTTAGGACGATCACGCTATGACTCTTGACTTTTCCTGCTTCATTTTCATATGAAACAATGTCGGCATAGAGTACCTCATCTAGTTACAATTAGATCTCCGACTGATAGTTTTGACTCTGATAAAGAACAGATTGCTTGCCCAAGGGCAAAGAAATTAAGTCGCTGATATCAATCTAAACTAGTATTAGCCAGCCTTCAGTAATTGCCTATCCAGGATCAGATATTAGCTAAATCCGCTGATGGGTACTAGTTACTCTTTGCAGCAACCTCACATTCCATGAAACGGCGAGTTGAAGCCATCCGTTGGCACGATGACACAGCTGACGAGAATGTCAATAGTTCGTCTGCCATGTGCCTATCAGCCGTGAGTCCAGGGGTTTGATGTGAGATGGTTTGGAGCTGTAAGCCATCAGATGAAACTTGTAACAGCAAAGCAAGTAATCTAGGACTAAGATGCCTTCTTTTCCTTTCCTTGTTCTTCCACAGTTGGTCTGCACCCTTGCGTTTTCGCTCCTACAAATCTGCTCTTGACGAACTCAGCTCCTCCTGCTGAGCCTCTGGCAGTCTGCTCATTATATCTGAAGGCAATGTATGCGAAGAACACTGCACATGAAAATAACTATTATCAGCGCCTCGAGATCAAAATGGAAGGCTGTTCAGATTGAGAGAAACACCAGCTTACCTCCCCAAACTCTTCCAACAAGAGAAGAAAAGCACCAAAAGATTAAGAATGCAGCAGTAGCTATGGCTTTTTTGTGAGAGCAGACGCCCCAAGAATCTTGAAACAAATGAAGCCACAATTTGCCTGCACAATCCACATTGGATCTGATTAGATGTTAGAATTCAATTTTGAAATGTCATATTGTCTGTAAATTATGTCGTCACACGAGAAAATTATTTTTAGGATACAAAATGGCCAAAACTGGGAGGTTTAGCATTCTCTAAATAATGCTCGTAAAGCCTCATGTCATCCCACTGAAGATAACACAAAACATTGTAATGGAGCTGGTTCAAAAAGATACCGAAAGCTCTGTCCAGCTCTCACTAATAGCAACCTAACCTTAATTAAGATCCCAACGTAAAGGTACAGATAAATAAGATCAATTGTTACCAAAGGACATAAATCACAGTTCAATAATGGATGATGAAGTAGCAACTACAGGAAAATTCAAATCAGAGTAAATGAGAGTCCAAGAGATTATGCATGCTTTGCACCAAAGAACTAAACTTCTGTTTTGGAACTCGTAACACTCCCAAGTAAGATCCACTCTCAATGATCACCTTGAGTATTTCCTTGGGCTGGAGCCCATGTAAATGGGCTACGCACGCCATCACGGAAGCATGGCATCGATGCCATTAGATACAACCTAGCTTGCTTCATGTGGGCCAAGATGCCGAAAAAGTGCTTGAGATGGTGATCATTTGGAGTAAGATCTTATATTGAGGAGTTGCATTGATGGTACTATTGGATATGTATCATTAATAAGTAGTGCAGGCACAGTGTGTAAGCATGCTGCAGCCAAATTATAGATTACCATGTGCAGTCAAATGCCCGGAATATGTAAAGCAGAGTTTTGGTACAATGAAAGCTCCGAAAAATCCTGCAGGAATGAGCAATGCAAAGTGTAAGTAAGATACAACGATTTGCAAGAATATTTTGAAGTTTTTTCTTCCATTTTGGTTGCATCTCAGATACAGAGAATTAGAGTAACCTGTGAACATTCAGCATTAAACAAGCAAATGCTTTGGCAAACCGAATGCTTTGAAATTCTTATCGATTTTTACGAGTGAATATTGCACGGTTTGAAGTTCCTTTAACTCCCCCATTCTTTTAAAAGGTAGCCAAAAGCCAACTTAATGGCAGAGGAGAATCTCTACTAACGCAACTTTCCTTTATTAGATGGGTGACCGCTGTGTGCTAGCGGTAAAAAACTTTCTCTTCACAGGCGGTGTCCAATCAATAACATGGGCTAAAAAAACCATAAGTTCTGCCAGTAGACACTTGTATCCACTACAATAAAGCCTGTGAAGATCCTTCTTACTAGGGATAACGTTATATTAAATCCTAAAATCCTCTCGCTAACAAATTTAATGCAAACTTACCAAGTTTGACCATCATCCCTATAGTCATGTAGCTTCCGCATTTAGCCACAACAAACAGCAGGACTGCCAACTGCAATTTCACCACTATTAGCTTCCGCACTTAAAAGAAGCCATTGGTTAATAAGCATAATCACCTCACCTTCATCGTAGTCAATGGGTCTCCATAAAGAACAGCTCGTAGCATAAACAAGAATTCGTTGAAGCAAGGAAGCACCAACTTCACGCACTGCATTGCCACTTCCTCTTCACAATCACATCTCATGGCGGCTACATCCACATAACCCCTGAAAGCAAACAGATGCGACACCAGCACTAAGTCAAGAGAGTGAAGAATCCAGCAACATCATCTTTAGCAACACTAGTGTAACTTTATTACCTGTTATTGATGGATCTGTACATAAAAATTGCAGCGAGAACGATAAGACTCAGATAAGAAACCAGAGAAATGGAGCTGAAAAAACAGAGAAGAAACAAGGTCTCAAACTCAATTTTCATCTGAAACAGAGCAACAGCCAAAATAAGCCGACATCACATTCTTTACCTATAATGGAGATACTTAGCATAGGAGGATGATATCAGCAGTAGCGTTCCAATAACAAAGGCTAATGCTGACTTATTTGCATCTTTCCACATCACCAAGTCCACTGAAAAGAAAGAACACGAAAATTTTTATGCCTAAATTAAGTTACAGAACCCACAGAAAATGTATTTCAAAGAGGTCCCAGAAAGCAAAAATTACTCAAGATTTGCCATCCCTCCTGCGTCTCACCAGAACTTGGGTTCTCATCCGATACTGTAACAAAGAAAATAAAACTATGATGAGACACAGATAAAAGAGTGAAGGAATTGATAAAAGAGTGAAGGAATTAGTAAAAGTACAACAAATGAATGAAAAACTTTTGATGGATTATAGAGGATTTTGGGATAGCAGGAGACTCTTTAGTTGCACACAGAGACGTGGGCTTACTTGGAGGAGAATAAGCAGTATTTCTGTGCACTCCATTACGTTTCAACGTGGAAGAAGGCAGTTTCGCAGCATCAAAACAAATGGGTTTGTGCTTTCCACTGAAATGATTATCTAATCTCTCTCTACTTGCCACTTTTTTTGGTTTCTGCTCTAATGGGTAAATTTTCTTGACGTCAAAGCTGTGTTTTTCAAACTCAGTCTCAGCTTTCTCGTCAATGCAATGACCCTCCGATC
Source organism: Melaleuca alternifolia (assembly GCA_019926035.1). NCBI lineage: Eukaryota > Viridiplantae > Streptophyta > Magnoliopsida > Myrtales > Myrtaceae > Melaleuca > Melaleuca alternifolia. Next base: position 1,757,762 of record JAGKPW010002538.1, on the reverse strand, counting down.
CCTCATCCTCGAAAAATTCTTCATCCCCATCATCAGTATTATGATTACCAAGAAGGTCACAATCAAGGACTAGTGCCTTTGGAGCAGGCTTGACCTGACCCACATCGCTCAAAGTGCTTGAAATGATTCTCTCTTGACATACCCCGACCTCCTTGCAATTTTCCTCGGATCCCCCGTAACCAGATTGACATAAATCCTTGAAAGGCTCCAAATTTTTCTTCCTCGGTTCAGCCGAAACAACCTTTTCAGCACAAAGAAGAGATCTACCCACCGTCTTTGCCTCAGGCCTTGATTTTCTCTCCTGAGAAATTCCAAGCTCTCTCTTTTCCTTCACACCCAGAATTGGGCTCTTCTTTTTCTTGATTCCATCACCCGAAACACTCATTTCCTTGACCTGCTCATCAAGATTCTTGCTCGACTCATTGACCTCCCGAGCAATCTGAATTGGGCCATCGATGCTCTCTGATTTCCATGTCTTTCTCTTCGCCACAACTTCACTTTTTCTCAATGTGACCGAACTAGGAGTGGTGGGTACATCACTTGTAGTGTCATTATCATCGTCTTCGACCATACCAAAGACTCTGAAGCCACCTTTCCATTCGTCTAACCTCATTCTCCTCTCCCAAACTGATCCTGCCACCACCCCATTTCTCACTACACTCCTCCTCTTGCTCGTATCCATCACTAGTCCTCACAATTTTGCAAAATAAACCGAGAAAAAAGCTTCCTTTTGCTTCTTCTCTGTCCTGTTCCCTGGGGAGAAAATGAGCAGCGCAGAGAGATTTCAGCAAGGAGCAAGCAACCAAGGATTTCGGTGGGATCTGATATGACTCCTGTACCAAAGAGATATCTGGGGAAGCGCGTCAAACGAGGCAATTAGAATTCAGAAGTCCATCATCATTCACATGCCATTTTTTATGGGGGGAGAGAGAGATGTTGCTTTGCTCTTTCGGCTTTGTTTTCGTGGGCGTGTGAGATAAAACAAAGAAAGAACCAAGGGAAAAGAAAAGAAAAACAAAAGGGAAATGTGGGTACAAGCGTGTCGGTGGCGATTGACCAGAAGGTAGTCAAGGAAGCTGCCAAGAAACTAAACGGCACCAGTAGATCTTCTGGAGATTTCCCAGAAAGAGTTTTCTGTGAAAGAAAATAGAGAGAGAAAAATTATTAAATGAGGAAGAGAAATCGACACTCCGCAATACGATGCGGAAAATTTCCAATGCATCAGAGCGAGGGAAGCATCTGGTCCCATTTGGCCCACTCCCAAATCAACGGTGATGACTGTTTCCTTCTTTACATTTCAAGAACCTTTCCTTTTTCTTCTGCTTTGATTTTGGCTCTTCTGTTTTGGCCATTTCTTCTCTTCTTAGCATTCTAAATCTCGAATCTCTCCCCGTTCAGAAAGAGATGTGAGAGCTGTAAGATAATGGGGAGAGAAACACCTTCGAGTTTCATATAACGCCATTGTGGAATTCTTCTTGCTATCAACGACGAAGCAGGATCAAATCATCATTTTGTTAATTTTTAACCTTTCATTTTTTGCTTAATAGAAGATGAAATTCTCGAGGAACGCTTGCTACAGTAAACAACTTACAAAGTCACTTGTTTAAGGACTCTGGAAAATGTGGCATGCAAATCAATTTATGATTCCAGACTTTACTTAACTTTAGCCTGGCGGATCAGCGGGTATGCTAAATTTGATATACAAAATTTATAACAGTGAGTAATAGACAGATTAAGAGAAAATATTTGATCAAGTGAGTTTTCTTCAACAAACAATGATAATATGTCTCATTACTCATTACATTAACTATTAACTATGAGTGACCACTTTAATGTTGCTTATAGAGAAACCTTTTTGAGTGTCATTCCTACTTCAAAGCCGTCATCTGACTGCGGATCAAGAAATTCTTGAGCAATTCCCCAATTCTAATTTGTCTTACCCGCATTTGATTAGGTAGAGAAAGTGGAATTAGTTCATGAAAGCCGATTCGAAGTATCGCCTCACTGATAAAATATTAAAAAAAAGAAGAAGAAAGCGGGCAAGACAAAGAGAATTCAACTGCTATGAAATGAAAGTAAGGAAAGACCTTGCAATGGTTGAGAAGTAAGTTCTCACCCACCTTTGACAACACCTAAGTAACTAATCGAACTGTGGCAGTCCAATGAAAGTCATAAGTCATATATGAATAAAGATTCCTTTGGCTTCTGATAGCTCCTCTCCAGATCATGCCAATGCAAAAAGGGTGGGTGGGCACTTATTCTTGCATCAGGAAAGCAACATGTTACAAATATCATATGTAGCCCAACATAAGCATTATTTAGTGGTAGATTCCCACCCACTTCAAATTCCAGATGCTTCTTTGTATGCCTTTTCCATATGGTTATGGCAGGCAGATGCCATAGCTGGAAAGTATTGTGAGGTTACCATCTTACTTTATTTTTGTATCATATACTAACCTTTCTCTCTTTTCTTTTTTCTTTTTTCTTTTTTCGGTCCCTCCATGCTGGTAATAATCATGGCGAACACAAAGATCTAACTAGAGGAAAAGGGTGAGGTGAAGTAAACTTTCACTTAAGTGTGAGATATAGGATCTTCATATGAAATTTCATATATTAAAATATTTACATGATGGAAAAAACTGCACGACTCGATAGATGGCCCTGGGGCCATTGGCTTCTGCTCACCCTCGTTCGACCAGCAATGACACTTAGATAATGCATATAATCTATAAGTTAACGATTTCCAAACTTCACCTGAAAAATAGAAAGAAAGAATGGTTTAACCAACTTGTTATTTGTCATTTGCTTAAAAAACAATCTTCAACCCTTTAGATTAATATTAATGTGAGGTTGGAACCTTGACTTTGGTTCATATTACAATATATGCTTTTGATCATATCCAACAAGAGATATACACGCACACACAAACTTATATACATATATATGTATATATATGAATGACTAATATGAGTGAAGGGTTTGCAATTTTCACCAAAAAAATGGAGAAGGGAAAAAACTTCATAGCACTAACAAAGTCACTTAATCTTACCATTGCTAGAATATGAAATTTTCTCCTCTCTCGAATACAGCACTGCGTGTGATTTTCTCCTTTCTAGCAAACGTGGTTTCTTAAAAATGGATTGGGCGGGCTTTCCCTTAAGCCCGAACAGCCCATTGGGCTTTCCCTCAATTGTTGGGCCATGATTGAGATCGAGCTCGGCCCATGATGTTGCTTGGTTTTCCTGCCCAATTTTCTCATCTCTTTTCGTTCTGGTCGGCTTGATCTCCTCCACACGACCTATTCTTGTCCTCAAGGTCCCCGATGCCTCGTGCTCAGTTCATCTGCGGTTTTGCTTCCCTCGCGTACGGCGGTGTTCCGTTCGCGTTTTGATCACGCTTCGAACGTCAAAAAGGGTCGGCGCTTGAAGCTGTCTTCGCTTGATTTCGCGTTGGCTTTGGAGACTTTGAGGAAGTGATTATCCCATTTGATTCGCCATACCCGGTCGAGTTTGTTGCCTGGAGTGCTTAAACAGTTGCAATTTAAGCAAATTGAATACTCGAGCGCCCTGCCACGCCTCATCGAAGATTCAAAGTTTGTTCGTCTGGTGTGGTGCGTCGGTGATTGCAAATTAAGTTCTTGTTGCCTCAATCTCGCTGCCCAGTTCGTCAATGTCGTGCAAGTCGAGTTGAGGATTGCTGGCATGAGAAAGAAGATTTAAGTCCGGAGATGTGGCCATATCTTATATGCGAGTACTCTATTGTTGAGTCTTGATCGCTCGCGTGGGGAATGCCAGGCAGTTTGTTGCAATGTTCCTTACCTTTGTGAGGTTCATGGATGTCATCTCGTATCTTTCTTACTCTGCGTACCTTCGCAGATACTTTCGAAGAGTGAATACTCGTATATGCGTAATTCTAGGTACTTTCCACGAGCATAGCCGCTCCTCAGCTCATGATCATATGGGGCGCCCGCAACCGACACCGAGTTGATTGGCAAGCTGCTCTCAGGCGAATTCAGACTTTTAATCTAGTCTGGATTTCCTAGTGGCTTTATTATCTCCACTGAGTGATTAGTGTAAGTTGTGTGATATTCCCGGTCACCTATCAGTATCAGGAAATTTCGAGAGTTATTCAAGCGGTGCTGATACACTGCGTCGTAAGAAAATTTATGGCTGCTTGGGTCCAGGAATTGGATATCCGGAGGTCCCGTGCATGCAATTTTTTGATAGCTAATCAATGGCCAGACACTCATCTATTGAAGTCAAACTGAAGACTTCAGGGACGATAACCATAGCTGAACACCCATCATATACCTCCAGGGATTCGAGCCTGACTCCTTTGGTTTCGAAGACAGTGATGGTCGAGAGAGGCTGGAAGGGACTCCAACCTATGAAACCCGGGTAAATCGCAAATCGAGAGAACAGAAAAAGAGGTTTATTCCAATCACAAAAATACATACCCTGTGCTCTACTTTTACATTCTTTATGCTTTCCTGGAATCTGTTAAACTGTAGCCGAGAGAGAGAGAGAGCAACATGAATGTCTCGTGCACAAAACAGATGGTGAGGTCACTTTCTACTCATTGTGATGCCAATACTAAATGACTCCAGTTGTCTGCAGATTCATCCCATGGACTGTTTGAAAAGTGAGGCTACATATGAATGGTCAATTCTATTGCACTCATGCTGCTGTGCTAGCTCCTGAACAGTCCCCGCCCACTGCACTTTCTAAAGAAGTGTTGCCCCAGAAGGTTGGTCTACCCGTCTCGGGGGTCCTCACTCGCCTATAATCGCCCAGTTTTTGTGCTTTTAACTTTTGAAACGCTATGTCAATTTGCATATCCGACCAAGTCCTGGTTACTTGAATTACTGATCAGAGAATAGCCGAAAGGAAGCTTCATGGAAGCTGAGTCGCTTCGAATTGAGCTTTTATGTGGTTGACAGAGGATGTCATTGCCGCAGACTAAGATGGAAAATAATATACCCAGAGGTCAAAGAAGGGGACCCCGGTGTGGTTAGAGAAAACAAGCACATTGTGCCCTGCATGTCTTATTGGAACCGTGGCCAAAAGACGCAAAATCCCTCTATTGATTACCAATTCAGCTACTCTCATGCTTGAATTACTCCTGTCTATTTATATACTGTCAGCCTCGAGTTCCTTGTATGCGAGTGTCAGCCCGTTCTTGCCTAAGAGTCAGGAACGTGTCCTGCATTGAGCCATTAAACCTAAAGCTTGTAAGGCTCTTTTGAAGGTATCATTTTTCGCCGTGTCCCTGGCCTATGATGATCACAAAGGATGATAGGGAGTCAATTAATATTTTTTACAAGGTTTTGTTTGTGTTGCTTATAATTTGATTTAAGTTTTGACAGATTGGACATTTTAATCTAATCCCACTTACAAAATGTCTATGCTGGATGTGTAGAAAAATCTTGTGGAGCAGAGTAGTCAACCGGTCCACGATAAATACTTTATTTCGGCTCGTTGTGCTTGGAGATCTGCTCTCACCAATGAGCCTAAACCCCTAACTACTAGGGGGCTTCTGGAGTTCTGAACAAGCCAATTTGACCAAAACCAAGGAGTTATTGATTGAAAAGAAGAAGAAGAAAGTCAGTCTGTATGTGCTCCATGTGATAAAACGACAAAAGTGTGAACCTACACCAGCAATGCCCAAGTTCTCTTTCCTTTTCCCAGATACCTATTCAGAGTCTGTCAAATTTCATAACTGCTCACATGGAAGATGATGCCCTCAAAGGAGGAAAAGGAGAAAAAGAGGGTAAAGTTACCAACTTTCGACACAAATTCGGGATCTTTCGTCAGGACACTGACAACACTGTCAAAGTAAAAGAGGAAAGAAGTAGAGAAGGGGTCTTCTAGTGTCAAAAAGATAAAAGAGGGTTGAATTATACTTTTTCTTTATTTCTTTGCGCTTCTCTTGCACATCTTCTGCAACCTTTTGTTAGCTCTTAGCAAGGATTGGCACAACCGTAAGAAAAGAGAGGAGCCACTTTTACATATGCATAAGCCGAGAAAAGGGCAACAACTTCAATATTCTCTGCCAATAGGCAATGTTCTGTACAAACTCAATCCAGATATATCTGGTTACGTAGCTATTTGTCAGGTATCAATCTCACACGAGAACTGCTAGACCAAAAAAGGAAGAAGAAAGAAGGATCAAACTTCAAATTTATGAAGAAAATTGACTATACTCTGACCTAGGGAAGAAAAACTGCAAATTCTTTTTCTATGATCTAGAGCAGAAGGAACCCGTAATCATCAAACAGATGGAACCGACTCCAAAACAAAGCAACTACCATGACTCTGTATATCATATAACTGATGTAGGCGGGGTCTCCCATATATCGAACACATTCTCATCGCTATGTAATGCGAAGAGCCGATCTCCGCCAATTGAAAAATCACAAATGGAACCTCCATAACTTCTTCGAAGCCTCGAAGTCAGGACACAGTCTGGACCGCTGAAGACCGAAATGCAGTCACTCATGGACGAAAATAACTGTCCACCGTGCAATGCCAATTTTGGGTAACATGGTTCATCCGACATCTTCCCCTTCATGAGCCGGCTTCTCGAGCTCCACCTGACACTCCCAGCCGCGCTCCTCAAGTCCATAAATCCCAAGTCTTCGTACTCATTCACCACGCAAATCGAACTGCTTCCCTCCATTGCAATCGCGTCCCTAACTCGCTTCTCGTCAAAGGTTATTAGCGCACCAATATCCGACCAAGACCACACCATGTTCTTCTCCCTAAAGTCCAGCAAACTGATGTAACAATTGTCCTTTCGAGGAAACAGCGTAGCAACTAACAAACAGTTGTACCCATTTAGCCATTGCAGCTTATCAGCATCCCCAAGCGACCAACCGGGCGGTTCATAGAAGAAATCAATCTGTTTCCCTGTGATCTGGTCCCAAACTCCCACACCGTACTCATTGCTCCTCCCTTTGCAGCTCGAGAAGATCTTATAATCAGAGCTAAAGGTCAAAGCCCCAGCAGTGTAGCTCTTGATCTGATTCTCGTGGGTTACCTGAAACTTGTACCTCATTTCACCTGTAGATGTGCTAAACAAGCCCATCCCTCCATCCCCAGTTCCCAAACGCTCGCAGGCACTGATCACTATGCTCTCCGAATCGATCCAACCGGCATCGTTAACCCTCTGGTAATCAAGATTGATTGGTGGGTGCTCTTCCATCATCCAATCATAAACATGTACCATGCTACCGTGAGCCACGCAGCAACCGCCGTCCGGCCCTGCCCTTATTGCCGTCCCATCTCCTGGCGCTGGGCCCGTAATTGACCTCGAGAACCGCAGCCGATTCCCATCGAATTGGCCCCACTTCGCCGCACGGACATGATCGAGAACTCCATAAAATTGCGCTTCCCTGCACAACAATTTCTCTGACACATTCGGAGGGATGTAAAGCTCCCCGGTACGGAGAAGATCAAGGAGGACGGCAAAGCAATCCGAGTTCCTATCGATGAAGAGCTCGGAGTTCGAATTCATGGGTTGCAAGTTCCAGTTATCATCGAAGAGCGCGCCGAAGAAGGAATTGCGGCCGGCGTTGGCGAGGGTCGTGGAGGTCGTCTCGAATGTCTTGCCGCCCACATTGAGTCTCACCCTGTCTCTCTGGATTCCCATCATCAGATTCTGGGAAAATCCAGATGGGGAGCTTCAAAGGGCGAAGGAAGCAGAGGAAAATTTGCAGTGAGAGACGGAGGAGAAACGGCAGAAGGAAAAGGGTCAAAGATCGAAAAGAAACAGGGGATTTCAGGGGAAACGATGCATCATATTCCCTGAAATGGAAGAGAAACTTATGGAATGAAAGTGCACAATTTGAACACAACCAACTACGATAAGCGAACTTCTCCTTGAATGAAGGATCAGGACAGCTGCTACGAGAAGAGACCAGATTTACCAAATAGACGCGTCTGAATCGATAGTGTTTCTTCTTTACAGGCCACGGGTGAGAACTGCCATGAGAGAACAAGGAAGGATGGTGAGGGTTGTGATGACAGCAGATATTGGGGAATATATCGCGGAAATGAGATCTGGGTATTGAAGAAGCAAGGTATTTGGAGGTGGGTCTTTATATATTTGCGGGATTTGGCGATGAGGAATTTGGAAGATTGGAGCGGTTGGATTTCAAAAGTTGACTCTTTTCTTCTCTCTCTCTCTGTCTCTGTAACGAAGGAGCTGTCGGACATTGTTGACGCTTTCTGCAAGTCCAATGGGGCATTCGCGGTAGGGTCCGATTCAAGGCCGCGTCCACACTTTGAGTTGGAACCGTTTGATCTGAATCAGACGCATATGATGATGATGGACTCGAGAGCAGCAGAGACGAAGGTAGAGATCGAGCCAGGCAATTTGCTTACGCGCGATCACGACATGGACGACTTCTTCCGATGCCCAAAGGAAAAAGAAAAGAAGAAGAAGAATAGCCCTTTTGTATAATTACATTATAAAGATGTAATTTTTCACAGATTATGAATCTTGACATGGATACCATATGATTAGGGTTCATTCGTTTTTCGAAAAATAAATAATTTAAAAAAAAATAATTTTTAAATCGCTCATTTTTAGTAAAATAAACAGACCTCTAATTTCGATAGAATCAACTTATTCCGAAGTATCAAACGTGACGTTCACGAAACTTGAAGATGTGATCAAAGGTCATAGATTTGCATTTCGAATTGGGGTTTCTTCATAAAACTATCGGGTCACGCGGTGATTGAGACTCAGGGCGGGACCGTTCAATCTTTCAAAGTCTTGGCTACTTCGAAATGATGCCCGGGAGGAGGAACGTTGTCCCACGTCACGATCTTTTTAAATTAGCCTTGATGCCTCCCCTTGGTTTTCTCTTTGTTTAAACATTGCATAGATATATGCACAGCATACAGTTCATAGCCCAACTTACATAATATATACATACATATCTTACTCCTTATTATTATTAGAATCATGGCACGAAGATGTAGGTTCAACGGTCTCTTCTTAATCAAATTTAATGTTAATTCCACGATGCTCGTGATTGGCGCAGACTTATATCAAGACGTGTGCGCTCGCATGCTTTTATTTTTTTTTTCTGCTATCGACAAGTGTAAAAAAAAAATTACATGCGCCTTCTTAAATTCGTTAGTCGTCGAGCATGTGCCCAAACAAAAAGGAAAATGCCCAACCGGACATACAAAATGCGAATAGAAATCGGAAGTATTGTTTAATTGAAATAGACATCCACTGAAAGGGGTGGGGGGAAGAAGGATTTAGGCTTCGTTCGTTTCACGGAAAATATATAATTTCTGGAAAAAAATTTCCGAGAAATCATTTTCCTAGAAAAATGATGATATTTTTCCGGTATTCGTTTGTTAAAAATCGCCGGCTTGCCGATCTCGAGCGAGATCGAGACATGTTATTAGAGGTTGTGATATTTAAAGATAAACAAAGAAGATTGAAAATGTTTTTCACTTTCAGAAAAGTGGAAAATATTTTCATTGATTATTTATTTTATGTGAAATGAACGCCGAAAAATTCGTAAAATATTTTTTCGAAAATTATTTTTCGTGAAACGAACGAAACCTTAGAGAAAGAAGATTTTGATTAAGACGGATTCGATCGTGTTTTTACTTCAGAGCACATCGATTTTCTTAAACTTTTCTTTTTGCTGGTGGTTTGTACTTAGAATTAGAAAGATTTTTAAAGCATGTCTTCCACTATTGGGAAGAGGGTTATGTTGGATTGGTTCAGCTAATACGGACAACCCAGCACATCAGCTTTGACTTATTAGTCTCTCTCTCTCTTTCTATCCCACCATGATAATATACGACGAGCGGTGCAACCACATTCTCTTGTTAATCACTTCTTAATCACACCCGATTAGAAAGATAAACCTCCTCCATCAGTGCGCAGTGGTCAATCTAAATTCAATGCTTCCGTCGCACGAAACCACTAAATTCAAGCATCCGGGATCAAACTTATTCCACAAAAGTAATAATAACTATGCAGTGGTCATCTAAATTCAGCAGCAGTGCAGTGGCCGTCTGATCTTTGCTCGGTGGGTCAGATTGCGGGTCGTGGACGGCAAAATCATTGAACGTGCTCCGGATTGTAAACGTAAAGTAATGAATTCTTGACAACTCTTATGTAGTTGGCCTATTATTATTTTTTTTTGGTGGATGGGTATGAACTTCAAGAAGCAATTAAAGGTTTTTTTTTGTAAGGTCTGTTCGTTTCACGGAGAATAACTTATAAGAAAATATTTTTCGAATTTTCCGTCGTTCATTTTTTACCAACAGAAAATAAAATAGTTAAGAAATTTTTTTTCCCGTCAATGGAAAAACACCTTCAAAAGTAAAGAGAATGTTTTTCCCTTTTTAGAAAGGGATTTTTTTTTGGTTTTCTTTATTTATATTAAAATAACGTGACGTGCCTCGACCTCGCCGGCGGCCTCTAGTAGCAACCTCACAGCCTCTAGAGGTGAGCTCGAGACTTACCTTAGATTGGCAAGTTTGTGACTTATGGTGTCAAGTCGGGAGCTCGTTGGAGGTCTCGTGAGGTTTGTGGCCAACGACCAGCTACTGCAAAATAAAAATTTAAAAAAATCGATTTTGTTTTATAGGTTTCTCTAACTTTCAAAAGAATACTCGAAATTATTTTTTTTAGGAAAATAAATTTTTTAAAAAATATTTTCTTAAAATGTTACATTTTTATGAAATTAATATAATCTTAATTAGACTTTATTTTCTTGGTGGATGAGAATGAACTTCAAGAAACACTTTTATTAACCATGGGGGATGAGTAGTGAATGCATGGTGGGCCATTTGACTCCGCGTCTTCTTATCTCGTCGCCATGACCCACCTTCTTCCTTTTCCCAGTTCCTCCTTTCATTCTCTTTTGCTTTGTCTCCCTCCTTTCTTTCCTGTTCTATCTTTTTCTCAGTTAAAACCGCTTAATCCGAGGAAAGTAACGATGCCGTGCGCGCGCTCACGGCCATCGATACATTCTTTTGATTCCAGCAATGAAACGACTAACGAATATTACACGATCGCCGATTTAGAGAGTAAGAATGCGCATGGTAACGCTCATTTCGATTTTCAGGAATAATTTTTGAGTAAAATAAGGTATGGAATATAAATTTGAAAAAATTAAAACGTTATTATGCGCACCCTAATTTTCAAACCATTATTTCCCCGAGACCCCACGATGAAATCAGAAGCTTTAACGTTAAGGCAAAGAGAGGCCACGATCATTGTCGACCTCAAAGAAGTCCTAATCATGTCTTCGTGGCGGTAGGACGGCCGGTCGATTGGCCTTGTTCGTCGCGTTGCTCTGCGTTAGGTGACTTAAAACGACAGTCGTTGCAGCAGCTTTTCCGGTTCTTTTCTGTCAAAAATCCGATTACTTGCTACTAGCATGAGTCCAACCGTTTTGTTTGGTAAGTAGGTCTTTGTCTCCAAAGTTGCTGTCTTCCTCGAGCCTCGCCTTTTTCATTGAGTTTCATCGGTAGATAGGAGACTCGTGAATTTTAACTAGTCTAGTGTGCCGAACGTCGGCAAAGAGATGGTGTACCAAACGATGCCCGCGGATTTCAGATGAACATAAAATGTAAGATAACAAAGATATTCATCAAGTAAGAAAAAATCCCGACATTTTCGTTATTATGTGGCTCAATATTTCAAAGAAGCATATGGTTAATGCGATTTTGGCTAGTTTCTAAAGTCAGATCATGCACTCTCTATCGTTTTCAAAGTTCGCTTTCAATGGATATCCCGTACCCAATGATTGAAAAAGAAGAAGAAGGAAGATAAAGATAATTGTCTAGGATGCGACTATCAACTAACGACCTAACTTAGATGATTCCTAGTGGTTTTAGGGTGAAAAGTCGAGGCAATCATATAGGTGGTAAAAGTTTAGGTTTTGAAAGCTGGAGAGTGCTGCGTCACGATCTTCTTGAAAACAGAAATGGATTTAGTAACATGGTATGAACCAAGTCACTGTGATCGGATTTTGTCCCTGGCAGTTCGATCTGAGATCGGACGGTTGGGGGCAAAAATTGCTTTTTCGAAAAAAGAAAAAAGAAAAAAGAAAAATAAACCCCTCCCTCCTATTTAATGGGGTTGTAAGATCTCAAATCGGACGATCCCCACATGTAGGTCCAGGTCAGGTGATCCGAGTCCCTTGAAAATCCCCTTATTGCATGCAAGATTATGGGATTTGAAGACAAGAATTCGATGTTGAGGAAAGGCTGGAGTCATCCTCAGCCCAATAGCAAACGTGTGATGTGGGCTTTCAGCGAGGCAATCGCACGTTGACAATGGCCCACTTTGTTGCCCAATTTGTCTTGGATAGGCAACAAAGTGGGCTTTCCCTTAGCATCGCCCATAAGCTCGCTGCTTAGAGAGTGGATCGAAATGAAAAGCTATTTCTGAAAATCGAGCGATGGTATAATTACGAAAGAGTTTCCATCTTTTGACGGAAAGTCGAGGGGTTAAATTGAATAAATTAAGAGTTCAGAGATTATATCGAATATGTAAGAGCAATTCGAGAATTAAATTGAACGAATCAAAATTTTAAGGTTGATATTGTAAGTCGGGCTCAAATTTAGAGATTGTTTAACGCACGTTTTCAATGGGAAAACGCTGATGGTGACGAAACGAGACGCCGATCAAGCGTTGCAAGGCCTCGTCTCCTTGCGGCACGTGGGCCTCCCAATGATTTTGGCCAGGCGCAACGCGGTTCATTCGATCGTCGACATCTCGAAATGACCAAAACACCCCCCCTCCGGAGGTCTTTTGTAGGGTTTTATAAAGTTGGTCCCTTGGGCGGCGTTTTGGCTCCTCTTTCGCGGAAGCCGTAGCGAAGCTTTCTGCTGCCGACGCCATCGCCGCCGCACCGTCCCATTGTTTCTCGCTTCGAACACCCAACTGGAGAGGTAGAGGTAGAGGGGAGAGGGAGAGGGAGAGGGAGAGGGAGAGGGAGGGGGAGGGATTGTTCAGTCGTGGTTTTTTCAAGATCAGCTTCGGGAAGCTTCGTAGTTCGGTGATTCTGCGATGGCGGTGTCCGAGCCCGAGCGAAGAGATATCCTCGCTCCGTTCGCGCCTTCCGCGACTTCTTCGTCATCGCCGTTGTTCCAGAGGAGGATCGAGTTCGTCCCGGCCAGGAAGCAGTACAGTGGATTCGGAAGCGGCGGTGGGGACTTCAAGATCGAGACGCTGAACCCGAGCGCGTCGCAAACGGGTGTTAATCTCGGGGCAGGCGGCTCCGGGCAGGCCTTGGGGAAGAAGGTGGACGGACTGGAGCTCGTGGAGAGCTGGTGGGATCCGGAGTTCGGTTTCGGAGCTTCCGTCCAAAGAATTGTAAGGAACACAGTTAGATGCTTGTAGCGTGGCTGCACTTTAGTGGCTTGGTACTCGTTGTCACGATCGAGGATCCTTCTGTACTTTCAGTAACTTGTGGCTGGGCAATTTGATTAATTCCTTTCGAAAAGTGTTGCCTTTTCCGCTTGAAATAGCCGTTATTGTTGCCCACGTCTTTGGATGTCTTAGCTTCCCATACTCTCCAGTTGTCTAACGATGAGGTTGGTATGGATTTCTTGCAGGGTGCGGGCTTGGAAAATCTGGGAAACACTTGTTTCCTTAATTCCGTGTTGCAGTGTCTGACGTACACAGAGCCCTTAGCAGCTTACTTGCAAAGTGGGAAGCATCAAAACTCTTGTGAGTAAATGTCATCTTGATGCGCAAGTCTGTTTCTTTGCAAGGCATTAACATGTTTTAAGTTGTTCTTCATTGTTCACTGGACAATAACTTTATATGATAGGTCAATAGGCATTCATTTCTGCTACGACATGGGTTCCTTGGAGTTTTTAGTTTTATCTTGTTCTATACCTGGTGAGGTATTATGGTGAGGCCCGTCTCTATGACGTGGGGAACATTTTGTGTAGAATTCAGCTGCTCATTTGGTTAAGAATATGCTTGTTAGTTTGACTGTAAGGTGCTTTTGCTTTTCTACACTACAGTGATTTCTTATTAAAGAGGTGAATCGTTGGCATCTTAAAACTTCTCTTCCTTCCTACCAGAAGCACTAATAAACCGTATGGTTCAATAATTGAGATCCAAAGAAGCTTATTTCAACTGTTTCCAGCTGAAGTTTCATTGTCCTATTGGATATTTGAACCAAGCCTCAATTGCTGAAGTTTCCAGCAAGTTAACAATGTAATTGTAAGAAGTTAACAGAACTCTTTAAATATTTGTATGACAATCAGCTATTTGGAAGTGAAATCTTGACATTGTTAGGCGGTTTGATTGATGAATTTCTCTGATGCGACTGTCATTATGAAGAAGGTGAATTTAGGATGAATCTAGACAAGCCTAAAACATCCATGGTATTGGGTTGTTCCCGTGAGAACTTCCATATCAGGTGACGGCTTGGCTGCACTTTGTATCCCATAATCTATATCATTTTTCTGTTTAATGGCAGAAATAATGATGTTGAGTTTTAGTCATTAGCCATGTGGTAATTTGAGATGCCATTGCTAAATTTTCAGGTCAGAGATTTGTGTCAAAGAGAACAGTTATATGTGGAATAAGACGATGATATTTCTGTTCAACAGAAGTTAGCAAGTCTATGTCATCAATATTTGACGTCAAAAGTCGTGAAATTTTGATAACTCTTCTTCAAGTAAATTTAATAGATTTTTCAAGGTACAAGTACTTTTAGCTCGTTTACTTTTTCAAGAGTGCTGAGACATTAGTGACTCGTCTGCATGTATCTCCTCTTGGCATGGATAGATCTAAGATGTGGCGGTTCTCATGGGACAGTGATATAATACTGCCTTCTGTTGTCTAATCCTTTTTTGCTTCTTTGTTTTTCTTTCCTTCGTGAAGGTCGGATAAATGGTTTTTGTGCCTTATGTGCTATCCAGAAACATGTCAGTCGTGCTTTGAAATCAACTGGTAGAATCTTGGCGCCTAAGGATCTCGTCTCGAACTTGCGGTGTATCCTTGTATAAAACTTTTCTGGAATCCCTTCTATCATTTAGCATTGTTCAGCTTGTAATCATGTTTGGTGTCTGTTCGTGGATTATGTTCATATTGTAATCAGCAGGCATAAAAAAAAAAATCCCTTACCATGATTTATGTCCTTTTGAAATCAAAGCAACAGGAAAAAATAGAGGGGAGGATGTCGACATATACTTTTTTCTAGTCAGAGTACAAATTTATTTTGTGTTCAAGCATTTTCTGGAAATTGTTGTCCTTGACGCATAATTAGGCATATCTCGGAATTTCCGAAATGCTAGACAGGAGGATGCACATGAATACATGGTGAACTTATTAGAATCTATGCATAAATGCTGCTTACCTTCGGGAGTGCCAACCCAATCTCCCAGTGCTTATGATAAGAGTTTGGTGCACAAAATTTTTGGTGGTCGTCTACGAAGTCAGGTATGCTTTCTGAGCTCATGGTAGCTTTCTGTTTCTTGGTTAATGAGCTAGAATCTTTTGGCTTCATTCTTGTGCACATATATGGAAGCTTAGAGTGAGTATTGTGAGCGATGTTGATGAGAGCCAATGCACAGAAGGTCCTTCTGTCATTGTTTATCTATCTGCTGTTTATTTTTCAGGTGAAATGCATGCAGTGTTTTTACTGTTCCAACACTTTCGATCCATTCCTGGATTTAAGTCTTGAAATAGCCAAGGCAGATTCTGTTGTGAAAGCCCTTAAACATTTTACGGCAGCAGAGCAACTAGATGGAGGGGAGAGGCAGTACCAGTGCCAACGATGCAAGCAGAAAGTCAGGGCTCTTAAGCAGCTTACTGTTCACAAGGCTCCTTATGTTCTAACGGTTCATCTTAAGCGGTTTCATGATCCTACACAAAAGATTAACAAGAGTGTGCAATTTGATACTGCGCTAGATTTGAAACCTTTTGTCAGTGGTTCCTATGTAAGTATAATATCCAAAGTATGCAACCTGGTCTCTCTGTTATAGTTATTTTAGCTTTTGCTATTGACTACGGTTGTCACTGAGCTTGTGTTGTCTTACGACATCTTGACTTTGATAATCTATAGGGTATTTCTGAGGATTATGCTGGAAAACAATGTTATTCTTGCCTTTTTGTGATCCTCTGTAGCAACTAATGATTTCTTGTCAAGAGAATTAACTTTTGTTCTTTGGTTTATTGGCTTTTTTGTATGATTCGTTTCATGTCGTCAGTTTAAGTACAACTGCAGATGGGCTTCTTTAATTCCCTCTTCCCTCATACTTTCCAGGAAGGAGATTTGAAGTACACTCTTTATGGGGTTTTAGTCCATCATGGCTGGAGCACCCATTCTGGCCATTATTATTGCTATGTCCGCACGTCTACTAATATGTGGTACTCCCTTGATGACAATCAGGTACCTAGAGTGGAACTGTTTACCTTGTACTCGTAAATTATGAGATCATGGTCTGGCCGATTTGTTGTGCTTGCTCAAGCCCCAATGGCCCCAAAGGAAATGTGGGTGCTCTTAGGCAAGGAGCTGTAGTTATAATACCTGGTTTGGATTAGCCTGGTCAGTTGAAGCTCAGCTCAAAAATACTGTGCACTTTTTGCCTGGCAACATGTTGTTCAAACCTCTGAGCCTGTGGCCTGTGCCCATCCAGTGATCACTTACTGATAATCATGTTGCAGTCTTGCTGATATAGGTGGTTGGTGCCATTAAGAAATTGAGCAAAACGTGTTTCTTATGTTATAGTAAATCGAAGTCCTTAGCATGTAACCTTATGCATTGGCCATGCAGTGTATTATGCGTGAAGTATCTGATGTCTTAAAATGAACTCTTTTATGTTTTTTCTTAAACAGTGCATATGATCTTAAGTGTTGGTATAATATTTGTTCTGTTAAATCTTCTTCAATTGAAAGATGTAAGGTACCTTGTCATCTTGCATTTGGAATAGACAATTTGCGACAAAAGTTCCAATTACTTTTCTTGACTTATTGGCGCATAAACCTCCATGCAAGAGTTTTTCTGGGGATGACCTTTCTCTCTATTCTTTTTCTTTGTCGATAAGTGTGCAGACTGTTCACAGTGCTGACTAGGATTGTGTTGTCTTTGGGATCCTGATGATGCAGGTTCGCCAAGTGAGTGAGTCACATGTGTTGCAGCAGAAGGCCTATATGTTGTTTTATGTTCGAAATAGAAGCAATACAGCAGCAAGGAAACTGGCTGCTGTTGCTTACAAGGACGTGAAAGAGAATGTCGGTGGACCTAGGTTACCTCTCATTTCCAACCAAAGCCCAAAAGGACATCTGAAATTAGATCAGATGAAGTGCAGCATTAATTCAGCTACCTCTTGTTCCATCGTGAAAGACGTAGTAAATATTAGTTCATCAAATAAGATCAGTATGAAGCAGTCAGCAGTCAAGGAAAACCTTGGTCCAGTGCAGGCAGAATATCCAGTTAAGAACGACTCCAATTTGGCTTCTGCTGTGAAGGATTTATCATCAAAGGTCTCTGTGGATGGACTCGCTCTTGCAAAAGAAAATTTGGCATCTGTTAGGCCTACGGGGATTAGTTCTAATCATAATTTGGACAATGCTGCTCTCTCTGCACCTGTTCACGATATTTCTCGGCGTGACGATGGAAATTTCAAGAAAGAACTGACAGTATCAGTTTCTGGATCTCCTGCTAGCACCGCTTCCTTGAAAACTGCTGCTAAGAAGCTTCTCGAGGATGAATTATCTCAAAAGGTAATAACATTTCTAAGCTCCGATGCTATTTTCCTGGCAGTTTGAGTGGTTTTTAACAGGTTGCGGTGTTTCTTAATTTGTCTGAATATTGTTATGCCCAGATAAATGCCGTCTCAAGTCTTTCTAATACCACTGCAAATTCATGCGATGATTCTGCTGACAAGTCTTTTGAGGATGTTGGACCTGAAAGATCACCAGAGAAATCAATTTGCAATAGAAGCCGGGACATTCCTTACGAAAGCATTGCTGTTGCTGTGAGCGAGAAGACTGATAAAACTGGCCAAGGTTCTAAATCTGATGGGGCTGTCAACTTTTCTGTTGCATCAGCCAAGTCAAATGATATGTCACATGTGGAAACACTTGATCGCAAGCCACATAAAAAATCCAAAAGGCATCTGAAGTATCAGTTTGCAAGCCTTCATTTAGGCTCGAACATACTTTTGCGTGCATCACTGCGTCCACGTAAGAAGCACAAGAACAAAAAGGACAAGCATCGTGGGTTAGCTGCGAAGAATCTTAAGGGAAAACAGCTGAATAGAGATCTTATTGCTTCGGATTTCAAACCATCAGCGTCAAAAGCGACAGAGGTTGTTTCCGTTTCTTCAAAAAGGAGAGGGTCTAAATCATGTTCCAAGAAAAGAGTTGGTGACACTTGTTTGAGGACGACCACGAGTTCTAATGGCGACTCCTTGGTGGGTGCCATGGATGGTGCATTTAGAGACAGGAGAACTCATAGTGATGCTGTTCTTGCAACTGAGTCTATGTTGAAAAAGAGCATGAGCTCTCAGTCATCAGCAAACCTGGGTAAAAGTAGAGAGTATGAGAGTCTAGAAGACTCTAAGAGGGACACAATGCAGAACGGTTTGATGAGTATGCTTACACGAGGATTGGAAGAGACATTCGGTGAGTCAAGGAAATTTTGTGACTGTGAGGTTGATTGCAAACTGGGCTGCTTTTGGTGTTTTAATTGGTTTGTTTTTGTTGCATATGCAGCAGTGGATTTCTTTGGCATATTTCTGTTGGTGATGTCCTTATGATAGTATGCTAAAGCTATCATGTACTTTTTACAATTTATTCTCTTGTGAACTAGATCAAGTGTTAATGCCTTAAGTATTGCGGAAGACTTATGACTTTTTTTTCCTTTTGTGCTTTTGCAGATTGTATAAGGTTAACTTGTTTCTTTTGAAAGCTCGGTAAAAGTTTAGACTAAATGAGAGCATTTCCCCTGTTTTGCATGCTTTAGTTAATGGGCATATTAGTTTCGTTGTGATCTAGATACAGAACTATAATTATTCTGTTTGCAAAAACTTTCTCCATGTCAGTACCAGATTTACTGATATTCTTCCCTTAACATCCTTTTGCAATGGGTACTTTATTGGGTTTTGACTATCTGAAATATCTTGATGACAGTCATCATTCCATCTCTAATTATGATGCTTTTTTTACCTGCAACTTGTATCGGTTTTGAATTTTATTTGTGGTGGCGCTTCCCAATTATTCTATTGAATTGGTACTCTCTATTTACGTTTTTCTTTCCTTTTGATTGCAGTGGCACATTGGGATGGGTTAGAGTTTTCTCCCTCTCCGACCATGGAATCAAATGGTGCAGCTGATACAAGCATTGGTTATGTGCTAGATGAATGGTAAGCTGGAGTATTGTTATTCATATTTCTGTGAAATCATGTCCTAGCTGTTATGAACTTCAATTGAAGAAATCATTGGTGAAGGAAGCTGAGTAGGTACATGTATTTTATGTTTAGATGGTTGAGAATACTGTCGACAGTGCAAATCATGCAAGAGTTGAATCTCAGTTCTCTCTTTTTCTATTTCATGTACTTTAGTGACAGTACAGTAGTTGATGCTTGTAATAGACATGAATAATGAATTTTCGAATTCTGGGTTCATTTTTAGGTATCTTACCTGCAGTTGATGTTATTCTAGTCTGATTAGGAAATCCCGTTTCTTGTAATACTTTGATGTTTAAAATCTGTTAAGAAATAAATGGTAAATTGGGAAAAGATAAGTGTGGACTAGCTGTAATTTTTTAGGATAGTCCAGTGAAAGGCAGCAAAAGAGCGGTATGGCATGTATTATGTTGGTTTATATAGTTGGTAGAGGTCTGTTTCCTGACAGTCGATTGATAGCACTCGATATTTTGATTTTTAAGCACATCGCTTGTACAATTTACCATATTTTACATTCATATTGCAGGGATGAAGAATATGACCGGGGAAAGAGGAAAAAGGTGAGGAATGCAAAGTTTGATTTTGGTGGCCCAAATTTTTTCCAGAAAATTGCATCGGAGAAAATAAATTTGAAGAAGACAAAACTCGATAAAGCTAGCTCTGGGAGTTTGCCATTCAGGATATAAGGTGAATCTGTGGCAGACTAAATGCTCCGCCTGTTGATTTTGATCGTCCAATAGATAAAGCTGCATTACTTGATTCTTGCCCAGCATTGTGTGAAGAAAGCCTCCTAACTTTTATGTTTAGGTACGAGGCTCTTTGAGATTGACTACTTATATGACAATTAATCTGGTTTTTGGGAGATTTTGTTTGTTTTCTTGAGAGGTGTCGTGGTGGATCAAGCACTGGGGTGTATTTCTCTCAGTTCTAGCTTTATTGTCTGTAAAATGTATTTAGCTCTCTGTTCGTGTATTAGCTAGCTATGTAATAAACCTTTGAAGCGAAGATCCTTTGAACAGCTGACAATGTTGTAGCTCAGTATTTTTGAGTTTTTACTCCGTTGTTAACTTATTAGACCACTTTCTTTTGATAATCTTCTAAGCACGATGGTGAACTCTTGTAAATCGGGTTGGTAACCGACGTTCTTCGGAGTTTTAGAATTGGGGTTGAGCGTTTTAGCAAGTGAGTTATAGTAGGTGCCTAATTAAAGGTAATCCTTTCCTCGTCAGAGGGAGCTGTGTTAAAGAATGGGCTATATGCTTGCTCAGTTAGGGGCTTTAACTCATTTTCTTTGGGATGTTAACCTTTTAGTGTTGGCCTTAATTATGTTTTCTCCAAAACATGGCCTTTCATACCTGTCGGGATCTTTGCAAGAAAAGGCCGTTCAATTACCAGCACTTTCTGGCACAGCCATCAGAAGATTGTGAGATCAGAAAATTGTCTGCAAATTTTTTCCGAAACTACAGGAGAGGGCAAAGGGCAAAGAAGGGAGAAGGGCCATTAGGTTCATTATCTTTTTGTCACGCCTATCGGAGTTATTACATAGAGCCACCAATCTCATATAAAGATCATGCTGTTTTCCCTCCCCCTTTTTGGCCCTTCTATGAATTGCGGTGTTCAGAGAACAGTTGGCCAGTGAATTTAAAGATCTGAGGTACCACCGCAGAGTAATTTTGACCGCTCCGGAAGGAGTTAATGTAGATCTTGGGGGGAGAGAGCGAATCGGGAGATCTTGGATTAGCCTGAGTTTTTGCTTCTATGGCCATTGCGTGCTTCAGTGACAAGCACGATCTCTGACCCCAGCATATTTCATGTACCTTTGACTGACTCTTTTAACTCTTGTTTATGTAACTCTAAATACTCCTCAGAGTGCCGTTCCTAATCCATTTCTTTCAGGGAGTTTGCGACTAACTCGTGCCTTTTCGGAAGCGAAATTAGCAAGTACCATCCCCGTTCTAATCTTTGGAAACAAGCGCATATCTCCCGAATCTCTAGCCTCCAATTTTTGGGAGTCATGAACTCACCCACCTTATCTTTTGCAGCGTTATTTGCAGAAGATCATCATTCTCGCTCGATGTTGAAAAGATTGAGCAAAGTGAAAAATCAAATTTAGAGCACGATTGACTAGTAGTATATCGAATACATATGGTTCATGCCTCACCATCGAACGACTTCGGATTCATGCTGTCACTTACTTCAGTCAACATCATGTTCTTCCGGGTCGACAATGTAAGTCTAGCCTACCATGGCCCTCGATTGTTCTTGCACGTACCTTGTGTGAGATTCCGAATTCATCAAAGGGGTTTGAGCTCATCCCAAAAGTATAGCCCCAGAAGCCATGAAAAGGCATCATATGAGCACTCGAGTTATGTTATTTCGCGTGCACGCTTGGCACTGGTCATAAGAAGAAAGCAAAAAGAGGAGGACAAATTGACGAGCTATCCAAGCCAAAGCTTGTGTGTGGTTGAACTTGAATTCAATGTGGAATGGTGTGCTCGTGATGATTTCTAGAGGCCAAGACTTCACTGCTCGTGACAAAAGGCCAGCGTTAAAAGCTTCTGCTTCCTGCGAGTGGACCACAGGTCTTATTAAATTTCTGTCCAGAGGGTTTGAAGAAGCCTGTGATGGTCATCATCAGGTGTGCCGTGAGCTTTCCTCTTTACCATCTTTCTTACTGGATCTTCTCCCCAGTTTCACCCTCCACAAGTCCTCTCCAGATTTGCTGTCCCAACTCCAATAAAAAGGAAAATCTGAAGAATTTTACAGTCTCGGCCCTATCCGAAGGGGAAAAACGTAGCGATTTGAAAACTTTCAGAAATATCTAACAGCTTCTTTCGCATCTCCAACTACCATTTTTCTTTGATAGTTTACGTTAATAGCAAATAATCAACTCACAGTCAAGAGTCTTTCCATCGTCACCTTATCATTGGAAAAACCCAGGTCTTATTTTCTCAATCTTGATGCCGAGACACCTCTCTTGCTGAAATCATCTATCATGACGCCGCTAGCCTTCGTCACCTTATCGATCCTCCGTATCAGACACCAACTTGTTTCCCCATGACTTGAGTTGATTAGGAAATTGACTGACCATATACATACCAGCATGTCCCTTAGTGGCTTCCCTTCAAACATGACCTAACCCTATTATGTGTGGAACGGGATTGGATGGAAGGGGTACCTGGCGGAACCGGAAAACAATCAATCTATGGCAGGTATGAGAAAATCGAGAAGAGGAGCCCGGATTCGAACAAACAAACAGCTTTTTTTCCGAAAACCTTAAGTATGATAGCAAATGGATTGACTGTGTGGACACAATAAGTCGGATGGACGCTCCTAAATGTGCTTTCGATAACCACGCCTTACATATATAATAATGAACGACTTTTGAAATATGAGATGATACATCATGAATTGTAGATACGATGCATCTAAGTTCATGAACATAATAAGGACAAAAAACAGCCTAAATTTAGTGTTCTAATAACTAAGCAAGTTTGGTTACCTACCACATGGAAAGGCCTCTTACGAAAGTTGACTCATATGCACCGTCCATGGCACTCACCAAATGGGCTCAACTAGGCATGGCTAATCCATGCTTATTTGTTTCATCCTTAGGGTTATAAAGTCAATAGCTATTTAATGAAGTGATCTTTGCCTACAATGCAAAATCCGGCTCTCAAAAGCAACTGGTTCTAGGTATCTCACCTCATACGCAATTCAAGTACAAACAACGGCTTCCGATATTAGAGGTTACTCAACCCTGATCATATCCTCCCATTAATATTCGTAAGTCCGAGGGACATGTACAAGCAGAATTATAGTTGCATGCGAGATCAATACATAATCATGATTATTCGCTAAACCCGCATTGAACCCGAAAGCAAGAAAATCTCAGGTATCTCGGATTATGAGACACGTATAATCGTCGCCATGTCGAGGACCAAACCCTATTACTTTGCTTACAAGAGATTTAACATTATCTTGCGATTTCCATAGGGTTATTTTAACGTTGTGGGCGTTGAGAACGCAAACAGAAAGATTTGCTTGAGACTTCGATTAGGGCTTTTTTTTCAAATCAATGAAAGCTGGACATTCTCTGGTTTGAAATAGACTAATAAGATAAGTATTTTACCTAGCAACATTTCTTTTATCTACTGGGACTCGGACTGTGCAAATTCAAACTTGGGTTCCAACTGGAAGACACCGACTGATCTTTCAGAACTCGAGAAACTCGACCTTTCAAAACCTGCATGGAATCGATCCCCGTTTCCCAAGGCGACATGACAGAGAGCAAGATAAGACATCAAACGAGGACTCGGCTATAACTTCCGTAAAGCTTGTCTTTATCGCTGTTCGTCCTAGAGAACCTTAAATTTCAAATGTTTAAGACAGTAATTATACTTTATTGATAAAAGCGTGGAGGCTCGACTACTAGTAGATTTTTCTGTATTAAACTCAAAGATCAATTATTGTTGTGACAAGAAATGTAGCTAGTGATTGCGACATGGGTCTAATGGGTCATCCATTCTAAATATTTTTTCTTTGTCACACGTCCATGTCTCCATGGGAAAACTGCGTATGCCGGTTCTTGTTTTCACACTTTAATAAAGATATCTGCTCCCATAAAAAAAATTGAAGGTTAATAATCTCATAATATGCATTGCAGGATAGTTATATAAAAAGTTATATAATTTTATAGGTAATATTCTTTTTTTAGGGAATATATTTAGTAATTAAGTGAAAAGGCACATATAGTAACTTTTGGTTCCGATTGATGGGAAGATAATGAAAACCTGTGTTAGATTAATTATGTCGCCTAGTAATACGGCACTTCATTCATTTTCAATGTTCAAAAACAAACTCACTAATGTAGTTGCTTAAATAGTAATTTTGGTAAGAACACCTATTCAGAGCATTTGATTCGTTTTTTAAGAGTTTATTAAAAATAAAAATCGCTGACATTTTCTTTAAAGAATGGCTTCTAGACATTGCAGAGATGGAGGCCCATTCTTTCCTGCGAACTTGCAAAGTACTCCAATTATGAGTGAGGATCCTTCTTGGATTCGTGGTTGTACAACATTAAATGATAGGGCCAAATTATTTTCTTCATGTGACGATCCAGCCGAACGAGGCATCTGTCTTTAATTAGCATTACTTAATCAATGTTAATCACACTGCCTTTTGGTCATTATTTTAAAAAGGTAGTGGTCTGACTGAACTCAACATCATTGAGAAGAGCAATGTTTGAAGAATAAGTTTGCTGTCATTGAGTACACAAATGAGTATAAACTGTTTCTGTTTTTTTGTTTTGTTTGGGGGAGAAGGGTCCTTTTATTTAATTGGCATTGGTTGATTACTTGTTACTCCTCAGCTCAATCAATGCAAATCATCATCATGTGTGCAAGCTTCTCTTTTTCTCTGTCCACTCATTTCTCATGTTTGATCTTGGCATGCTCTCGCTCTCTCTCTAACATGCAATAGATTTGGTCAATATAGGTTCCCACATGATTAGGTTTTCCTGATGCATCTGCTCCAAACAATCCGTCCTTACAGAAAGGAAGGGGATAGGATACAAATTATTGTACATGCATGACCTGTGCAGAGTGGACTGTTCCCAGAGTGAAATATTATTAAGCCAGCATGTAATGTAATGTCACTATTAATTACTGTTAATGATTGATCAAGTAGTCATTATTACGTTCGCACAAGCTTCCATCAGTGCAAGGATGTAGTTGACAGAACAGTGCTAGTGGGGACCAAAAGCCACCTCACGATTTAAGACCATGGAGAAAGCTGAGTTCAGATTATGATATGATATGATTTATACCTTTTCCACACACATTTAATACTTATTCCCCAGAACATTGGCGCTTTGATATTCTTTGCCTATGTCTTTAAGTTTTCACACTCATTTATGACCATGGAGCAAGCTTGACTTCTGTTTGATCACATCACACCAGGGACAATTTCCGTCTCTTGTAGAGGGCCGTATGAATTACCCAAACACTTAATGAAATAGTGTTCTAGCTACACCAGTTGTTACTCGTGAATTAACATGTAATAAGTTTCGTCAGGCGTGAGGTATTCGTACAGTGATGGGCACGTTTCGAACTAAATGCTTCTACACATCGGGCAGCCGATTAGGATTGCATCTAGTATTGGCAGTTTGGGATCACCAATGGATCCATTATTATCATATCATTTACTTGGGGAGGATGGCTTTTCTACTAGGCTATTACATCCTTTGTCCTCCCCTCATCTTAAAAGTTCCAAGCTTTTAAGCACTGAAGGTTGGTGGTCAAGTGAACTGATTTTGCAGTTCGCTAAACCGGAGCAACTGCAATTAAAAGTAAGAAAAGTAGAATGGAAGGCAGAAGAATAAGATTGAAGATTGAAGAAAACAATGATAAGGCGATGAATAATGCTAATATGTACTTACACTATTTTACAAAGTCAGTAAATTACTTGTGTTTTATTAAAGCCTGATTAAATGTCAGATATGACCCATTCAAAAGTTCATTCATAACGCGTCTAGTTGATTTACTTACCAGTTCTAGAAAGTAATCTTATTACACCTGGTGTTTTGCACAGAAAGCGTTCATCTAGAGAATCACTTTTTAGGGCACCGGCTCTGCTGCGGAATGTTTTACTGCACTCAAAATTGACCTCCGAATGAAGACCAATGAAGCGTGTGTTGACTTTGACAAGTTGCTACTTTCTTTCGCTTCCATTTTCTCCTAAACAGAAAAGAGAAAAGAAAAGTTAAGGACAACAGAAATCCTATTTCACCTTTCTTACCGAAAGGAATCACATCAACTTGCATTCAAGTGGAAAAAGGCCATAAAGAGAGCACGATGACGAATCATTGAATACCCACCAACATCACTGATAAATTTCACCAACCCAACAGAGATTTCTATTCAATTCAACCCCCTCCCGGTTTTCAGAAGCCTATTCCTTACCGATATATTCTGTTCCTTCCCTTCTCTCTATGCGCCCCCCCCCCCCCCCCCCCCCCTCTCTCTTCCCAGAAAGTTTTTTATTTTCCATCTAAATAAAGTTCATAGTGCACAGTGCACCAAGAGAGAGAGAGAGAGAGAGAGAGAGAGAGAAGAAGGGAATAACCCGTCACAGGTGGAACTTGCTAATTTCTCACGTCGTGTGCGTGAGGCATGGCCAGAGACGAAAGAGCATTACTTTGGTTTTGCTTTGTCTTCCTTGAACCTGCAAACTAAGGCAGAGGTCAGCTCACGCACTTTCTCTGAAGAACCCCTAAGAGCAAGCACAGTCCTTTCAAAAGCCCTATGCTTCTCTTCACTGTTCCCATTCAAACTTAGATGGTATCAACAGCCAATTTTTGGGGTTGTCCGAGCATCTCAAGAAGTCCCCATATGCAATAGCAAAGTTGGTTCTTCTGTAATGACCCTTTTCCGGGTAGTGAAATAAACCCATACTTTCCTGCTTAATGGTGGTTTTTTGGATTTAAATCCTTCTAGTCTCGTTCCTCTGTCTTGAGAGATTTTGTTTTCTCAAATGGGTCTCGGCTTGTTTGGTTACGTGCTGGTCTTGGCCATTTGCACTAGGCCTTTGGTTTCTCAACAGCCAAACACGGACGGGTCTTTTCTGTCTGAATTCTTGCAAAAGATGGGTCTCATTTCTTCTCGTGTCTACAACTTCTCTTCTCCTGTTTGCTCGTGGCGGGGAGTTCTCTGTGATGGCGAACACAAGAATGTCGTTAAGTTTCTAGCTCCTGGTTTGGGTCTATCTGGTCGTGTTCCTGATACTACCCTAGGGAAGCTTAGCAAGCTCCAAACTTTGGATCTTAGCAACAACAAAATCACCGAGTTGCCTTCAGATTTCTGGAGTTTAGGCTCACTTAAGAGCATAAACCTTTCCTCCAACCATATTTCTGGGTCTCTCTCGAGCAACATTGGCAACTTTGGTTCACTTGAAGTTATTGACGTCTCTGGCAACAATTTCTATGGTGAAATTCCTGCAGCTATAGGCTCTCTTCAGAGTCTTCAAGTCCTTAAACTAGATGGGAATGGGTTTCAAGGGAGCATTCCACCCAGCATTCTCAATTGCCAGTCTATCGTCCTCCTTGACCTTTCATCAAATCAACTAAATGGGTCTCTTCCCGATTACTTCGGTGCCGCTTTCCCAAAACTCAAAACCTTGAACCTAGCAAACAATGAGATTCATGGGCATGACATGGATTTCTCAGGGCTGAAATCGATCACCACTCTCAACATTTCCCGGAATTCGTTTCAAGGATCGGTGCTCGGTGCCTTCCAGGAGATATTGCAGGTTATTGACCTGAGCAAGAACCAGTTCCAAGGTCACATTTCTCAGGTACAGTTCAATTCCACCTATAACTGGTCTAATCTAATTTATTTAGATTTGTCTGAGAATCAGCTCAGTGGAGAGATTTTACACAATTTGAATGAATCCCGGAACCTTAGATACCTAAATCTTGCACATAATAGATTTACCAGGCAGGGATTCCCAAGAATTGAAGTCCTCTCTGGTTTAGAATATCTTAATTTGTCCAAGACCAGCCTCACTGGTCACATTCCCAGTGAAATCTCGGAGCTGAGTCATCTGAAGACACTCGATCTCTCTGAGAATCATCTCAGTGGCCAAGTCCCCTTTCTAAGCATTCAAGGCCTACAAAACCTCGACGTTTCTCAAAATAATTTGACCGGAGAAATCCCGACTTTGCTCTTGGAGAAGGTCCCTTTATTGAAGCGATACAACTTCTCATACAACAACTTAACCTTCTGTGCTAATGGATTTTCCCCAGAAGACCTCCAGAAAGCCTTCTTGGGGTCAATGAATAGCTGCCCCATTGCTGCCAACCCAACACTCTTCAAAAGAAAAGCTCCTCGAGACAAGGGACTCAAGCTCGCGCTTGCTTTATCCCTCTCAATGGTCTGTTTACTTGCTGGACTTCTATTTCTGGCTTTCGGTTGCAGAAGAAAAACCAAATTGTGGGCTGTGAAACAGACCTCGTACAAGGAAGAGCAACAAATTTCAGGCCCTTTCTCATTTCAAACTGATTCAACCACATGGGTAGCCGATGTAAAGCAAGCCACATCAGTCCCGGTTGTAATATTTGAGAAGCCTTTGTTGAATATCACATTTGCCGACCTCTTGTCTGCAACATCTAATTTTGACCGTGGCACCCTATTGGCCGAGGGAAAGTTTGGGCCTGTGTACAGGGGATTCCTGCCTGGTGGAATCCATGTAGCTGTCAAAGTTTTGGTTCATGGATCCACTTTGACTGATCAAGAAGTGGCAAGGGAGCTTGAATATCTTGGCCGGATCAAACACCCGAATCTTGTCCCGCTAACTGGATATTGCTTAGCTGGGGATCAGAGGATTGCCATATATGATTACATGGAGAATGGGAACTTGCAGAACTTGCTTTACGACTTGCCGCTGGGTGTTCAGACAACAGAGGACTGGAGCACAGATACATGGGAGGACGACGAGAATAATGGCATTCAAAATGTAGGATCTGAAGGACTATTGACCACTTGGAGATTTCGACACAAAATTGCCCTTGGCACTGCACGAGCTCTGGCATTTCTACACCACGGGTGCTTCCCTTCGATAATACATCGGGATGTTAAAGCTAGTAGCGTTTACCTCGACTACAACTTGGAACCGAGATTATCTGATTTTGGGTTGGCTAAGGTGTTTGGAAATGGATTGGATGAAGAGATTGCTCGTGGGTCTCCTGGGTATGTTCCACCAGAATTCTCTGAACCTGGATATGAGTCCCCAACATCGAAATCCGACGTATATTGCTTTGGTGTGGTTCTTTTCGAGCTCATTACAGGGAAAAAGCCGATTGGAGATGAATATCCTGAGGAGAAAGAGGTGGATTTGGTGAATTGGGTTAGGGGGTTGGTGAGACAGAGCCAGGGATCAAGAGCCATTGATCCAAAACTTCATGGTACCGGACCCGATGACCATATGGAGGAAGCCCTTAAGATTGGGTATCTCTGCACAGCTGACCTCCCCTCGAAGCGGCCGAGCATGCAGCAGGTAGTTGGACTTCTCAAAGATATTGAGCCAGTCTAGGTGTTTGATGAAGTGAGGAAAAACTAGAAACATAAAGGGAAAACAAAAAATTGAAGCTTGATTTTGTTTTGTTGATTTTCTCACTCTGTTCATCAATTTGATAAATCTCTAGTTCTTCATGTTCTGCTAAGGTTAAGGATGGAGTTGTATAGAAGTCCTGAACTTTCATGTTTTGGCTCCTAAGCCTTCTGTTTTGTTTTATTCCTGTTACTTTGTAGTGTAGAAGCTTAATTTATACATGGAAGTCCAATTTTCTCGACACCGGCTTCTCTTTGTAGTTTTGTTTAGGTTCCTTCATTCATCCACCGCCAATAATCCAAAAACCCGGTCGTACTGTTTTCCTCATCAATGTCTAAACTACTTTGCCTTCTTTGCCTTGGCAAACTAACAGACCTATGCATTTCCACAAAAGAATCTTGGTGAAAGCGCAGGCCTTTACACGGGTGTCATGTGAAGATACCCCTTTTGTTTTCTCTGAGAAAGATTTCTTGTGGACTCCGCATATCCATTACTATTCTTGTATTGTAGCGACTGCTCTCTTTTACAGGTCTCACGTTTAGGCCGACGCTTTTAGGCCCTTAAAAAAGAGCATGTTTCTCCTGACACCATGCCTTAACAACAAACAAATCTTCACGGACTTTAGAACAAAACCTGGACCACCGGGACATGGACCATTCTCTACTTTTGGTCCAGATACCGTGGGTTTTTTGTGTGGGGATTTTAAGCACAGAGATGAGAAATGGCGCATGTGCTCGTCATTAAGGCTATCTTGTAACGTCACTGCCTCCATGTCCTTTTGCCTTGTGCAAAAGTTGAGCCCATTCTTTTAATGGTCGTGTTTGGTTCAGTGGGTGGTTTCATGCCAACGACAGCATGTGAAATTGAAATGAATGCGGGCTACCACATGGTTTAACCGAACCATTTCTAGCTCAGATGCAGAGATGGATTATAGAAAGACTGATGGGAAAATCATAATCATAATACTAGTCTAAGCTAGAAAAGAACCAAGATTCGATGACCAATTTAGTCAAAAAGGGGTTGGTTCTGTGGATTCGGTTGCTGAGCATATATCAACATGTGTTGGATTCTTCTTCTTTGCGACCTCATGACTCTTTGGACCCAGAAACCATTGACGCTCCCTCCATGAAGTGGCCTCCCAACCAATACGTCTTAAGAAACAAATACAAGAATGGAGTCAGCATGATAACCCCATGTCCGACTCATCCAGAACACAAGCGCTCTTTTTCCCTTTTCTCCGTTTGGAACCATGCATGGTGTCAACAAAGGGGGCTAAAGGAGCACGAACGAGTGATGATGAAGAAAATGGGAGGAGGGGGAGGGGAAAATGAATCATTGACCCCAATGCTGGTGCAGAAAAATCTGTCTGTAGGGTCTACTTGCGTGATGAATTCCCCACACGCTGCCAAAGACATGAGAAGGCTCTTCGCCTGTGGAATTTGAGGGTTAATTTTTTTACCATGATTTGTTGCGCTGATTGAGGGGAGCCATAATGCTTGCTAACGTGGTCATTACAGTGACCTTGACGAATGATTATCTCCAAAATACAGTAGTTTAGTCTTTATCTATGCCGACACTAATGAATCGACTCATCCTTAAAGAAGAAGAAAAAAGAGAGAAAATTAAAATAATTTTTTTTGGCCCCACTGATTATCAAATATTATGAATTTAGGATTGGGCTAATTCCAGTGGTTTTGGATAATTGAGAATTTAGGACGGGCTGAGCCCATCTCAATTGGGCTACTTGACCCAGGCCCAACAAGGACTCGTGAGAATATCATGAAATTTCCCATAAGGGGAAACAAGCACGTGCCGCCTAATAGGCAAATAGCTTGAGTTTTGATTCCAATTTCAGCTTATATTTTCTATCCAATTAAAGCAAACCAAAATATTATTTCAATCTCAAAATTTTCCCAAAAAAATTCCATAAAGAGCCGCCGTTCAATAATAATAATAATAATAATAATAATAGCACACTATGAAAAAAGGGTGAAAATCGTAAGTAAGAAGTAAACAAAATCTCTGAAAGAAAATGACGCGAATGGTCTCTGAACTTTGGCCCAAAGTGTGATGTGGTCCATAAACTTTCAATTTGTTTAATGTGGTCCCTAAATTGTTGGTACATGTTTAAACTAGCCCATGAATTATATGAAATATGTTCAATGTTGTCATTTCATTAATTTCAATTTAGAGATTGTACTGAATATTTTCATATAATCAAAGGGCTAGTTTTCATATGTATAAAAATTTTAGTAATTATACTGAATAAATTAAAATTTTAGGAGCTACATTGTACATTGAATCAAAGTTCATGGACTATATTGAACAAATTGAAAATTTGTTGATGGCCTTGTATATTGACTCAAAATTCATGGATTATTTAGGTCATTATTTCAAACCCTGAAACTACGAATGGTAGTGGGAAGAAATTTTTTTCTTCGATATCATATATAACGACCCAAACCGTTCATATGGATTATGCCTCGAAAGAAGTATGCAAGTTTTATTAGACAAAATAGTGACTATTTAAAGGTGTATCTTATGTATGGATTGTTGGAACTTGGTCCCTAGAGTAAAGTGAATGAGAAGTGTAGAAAGGAGTCCCACATAGAACAAATGTGAGGGAAAGTGAGGGTATATTAGTGGGAGCCTTCCAAGTGAGGTTGGACCCCAAGGGGTACCCCACTTTTGTGGAAGGGAGAGGGCCTAAGTATGCCGGTGACCACCACGCGCGCCGCCCGCCCGTCCGGCTCGGATCGGGCCAGGCTCGTGTCCGAATATTATAATATTTTTATTAATATTATTTTATCCCTCTTATTTAATTTTTATTTCTTTTGCTTCATAAGCAATAGTGACTCTTCGGACTTGGTAACTGTTTACCAAGAGGCGCCATTTCATTGCACATCATTACATACGACATATTTGTTCGTGAAGAGGCGCCACTTCTTGACATACATATATTCGGGAAACCCGACTCCAAAACCGTTCGTTAATTACATTCATTCATTAGTGCGATTAAGTCACAATACAAGTTGCGTTCGACAAGTCTCTCCTTGAAGTACCACGATAGAGAGGCTGTGATTCGTTCTATCCTGGGAGGCAATTGTCCGACGGCCTAGGTACGTGTATAGGTGGGCAAATTTGTCTTAAGGACACAGCATTAAATTGTCGGGCTCGAATCAAAGTTTGCATTTCCGACTTATAGTTGAAGTCCCAGATTGTTCAGGTTCCTTTATCTTCTTCTCTTGTTCATTGCGCTGATTGTTTGTTGATCTTCTCTTAAAAGTAAGTGCTTTTATTTGCTGTTCACATATAGAATTATCTAGCTTATGAACACTGTCCTTTGCCTATATAGTCTTGTGAGTTTTGCCAACAATCTTAAGACAAAATTTGTGTGGTTAGTGTTCATTAATTGAGTTTACTGTTTTTGTTTTCTATATGTGTACAATCATGTCTGCAAGTGCTACATCATCGGTGACGCCCATAGTTGCGTCGGCTCCGACTCATGGAGAGAAGCCGGAAAAGTTCAATGGGATTGATTTCAAGAGGTGGCAACAGAAAATGTTGTGTTACCTCACGACGTTGAACTTGGCGAAGTTCCTCATGGAGGATGCTCCTAAGATGGACGAAGGAGAGACAAACAAAGAAAAGTTTGCTGTGGTAGATGCTTGGAAGCACTCTGATTTCCTGTGCCGCAATTACATTCTGAATGGTTTGGATAACTCCCTGTACAACGTCTACAGCCGGTTGAAGACGGCTAGAGAGTTGTGGGAAAACCTTGAAAAGAAATATAAGACGGAAGATGCCGGATTGAAGAAGTTCATTGTCGGCAAATTCCTAGACTTCAAGATGGTGGACCACAGATCTGTCCTAAGCCAAGTCCAAGAACTCCAAGTAATTGTCCATGACATCCATGCCGAGGGGATGAACATAAGCGAATCTTTCCAAGTGGCTGCATTCATAGAAGTTACCGCCCTTGTGGAGAGAATTCAAGAATTATTTGAAGCATAAGAGAAAGGAGTTGTCATTGGAGGACTTGATAGTTCGACTAAGAATAGAGGAGGACAACATCAATGCTGAAAAGAAGATGAGCAGAAATGTTGCGTTGTCTAAGGCCAATATAATTGAGGCGCAAGGAACAAAAACCAACAAGAAGAGGAAGAGACAAGTAGAGGGTTTCACTCAAGGTCAGAAGAAGTTTACTGGAAAATGTTTCAACTGTGGGAAAGCTGGACATCGAGCTAAGGAGTGCAGAGCCAAGAAGAAGCAGAAATCTCAAGCTCACGTGATCGATCATATTTCTACCGGCGTTGACGATATCAATCTTGCTGTTGTGATATCGCAATGCAACTTGGTGGGGAGCATCAAGGAGTGGTGGGTGGATACTGGAGCTACTCGTCACATTTGTGCGAGCAGAAATATGTTTTCCACATACACGCCCATTGTAAGAGATGAAGTACTATATATGGGCAACTCCTCAACATCGAAGGTTGAAGGCATTGGGAAGATTATTCTGAAAATGACCTCGGGGAAAACCGTGACATTGGTTGATGTTCTACACGTCCCCGACATCCGCAAGAACTTAGTGTCCGGATCTCTTTTCATCAAGAATGGTTTTAAGCTAGTGTTTGTAGCTGACAAGTTTGTGCTCTCAAAGAACGATATGTATGTAGGCAAGGAGTATCTTAATGATGGCCTCTTTAAGCTTAATGTAATGACTGTTGTGCCCACAAAGGCTTCTAATAAAAGTAAGTGCTTATATTTGCTGTTCACATATAGAATTATCTAGTTTATGAACACTGTCCTTTGCCTATATAGTTCTGTGAGTTTTGCCAACATGGATCGCTTAATAGAATGCCTCCCTTCCTTTGTGGGACTTTAGGATATTAAAAAAGCAATTTAACACAGTCCATATTTCGACATTGTTTGCTCTTCATCAATAGAGGGGAATCATAAGCTAAAAAATATCAATTATAATAATATGTTAATATTGGTGATGTGTGTGTCAATATTTGATAGTATTCGATGGAGAAATTTCCTAAAACTAGAGTGATTTAAGTATGTATGACATGTGATGATATGATTTTCATAGAATGCTTGGAGACCGTGCTTGTATGATATGTAAAAACCTTATATGCAATTCAACCTTTCTGAAAATATATTAGCGACCAACCAACTAACGTGAACATAAATCTCTAAGTAATCAATAGAAAATTTTCGAATAAAAAACGAAGAAAAAATTACCCTATTGTTTGTAATTTTTCAGAATTGAGTATTCAAATTACTTCCAGAAAAATAAATTTAGTAATTCTCATGAAATAAATTTGGAACCCCTATGAGACCCAAGAAATTGCCATGAATAGCCTTTATGCTTCCAATTGCCCAGATTGAATGCTCAATTTACTGCTAAGAGTACCGAATTTGGAATTTGACTTCAATGACGGGGTAAGTTAAGAGGGAAAAAAAACAGTCAAGAGTTCGTATTCGTATATCTTACAAATAGATGGACGCAAAAGAAGATTGATCATGTAAGAATTATTCAGATGTAAAATTAAGAGAAGAACCGATTTTACACTATTAAATCATTCATCATACAAAAAAAAGAAGACATTAACGATATTGATTCCTATACATATTGACATGGAATCAATCACTCTAAAGTTTATCTTTATTAAAAAAGAAGAAGAAGAGCTGACCATGATATTGAGGAGCATGTCAATCATATTCCTTTCCAAAGTTGTGGACGATAGAGTCCATTACAATATATTATTTAGGTGCGAGTGACCCCAAATAATTTATTTTTTCATTTTGAAAAAGATGGGCAAGACTTTAACATATTTATTTCACAGAAGCATTGCCAAAGAAAAGTTATTACTCATTATAATTTGCATACTTCTTTCGAAAGACGGGTCGCGTAATATATTGGATCATTGTATACGGCATGGGAATCAGTTTTTTCTCCTTTTATATCTTATGCAATGACCTGATATGTTCCAAGTGGATCATGCCTCGAAAGAGCTATGCATGTATAACTACACGAAATATTCACTATCTAGATGTGGATCTTACTTATCAATCACTTAATAGGACCCCTCTCATTCGATGCGGAACTTTTGGATATTAGAGAAAATGCATCACATTCGAAATTTCATTCTCGATTACTTTGATTATTAGAAATTATGCTTCATCAATATAGAGGGATACTCGGCTAATGTTTGTGATGTGTTCGTCAATAATCGGCTAGGAATTTGACGATGAGGATTTTCACCGGCGCAAAAATTATTAAGATCTGTTATGATATTGTGTTAGATGGAAATTCATGTAACAGGGTTCAACTCTTGCTGATAGAATGATAACTAAACCCGGAAGTGATAGTTTGAGGGATTTATTATTCCCTTCGATTGCAAATCATGTAAAACAATAACTCAGTTTGATGCGCAGTCTGGTCTGCCTTCCCTCACAATGGGAAAAGCTATTGCTATTCATTCATGTGCAGTTCCCTCGTCTATTTAGAGGCTACTGCATCGCATTTGGTGGTGTCTGGATTGTGGTCTAATTCTCATAGAAAATTTCTCATCACGGTGGGAGCAGGTTTTAGAAGTTTATACCTCAAAAGCTGGCAAACACATACATGCTTAGTGCCACTTCTTGGGGATTGATATCTTCGATGGGAAGAAACTTGAAAAATATTGTTCCATCGTCCCTATTTGCCGCATCCGGTTTAATAGAATCTCTTTTATGAGAGAGCTTGTTCTTTTGTTAATGTTTTCTGTATTGATTTTGCAGGTCCTCCATGTTAACCGCACTGACTATCAGCTCATTGATATTTCTGAAGATGGTTTTGTGAGTGATTCTTCACCACAGTTGCCGGATCATTTGCTCAAGAGGCCCTGTAAATTGTTATATATGCGAGATGGTTTTCACAATAGAATTAACATGAGAAATATATCATGGTTTATTGGAGAAAAAAGAAAAAATGCTTTGCCCCTTTTATTTTTACCGATCGAGATTCCATCATCCGATCAAGATTTTAAATGTTAAGAACTCCAAGGTGTCAGCTTTCCATTTGAAGGAGAAAACCAACATCAATTTTTACGACATCCTTCTGAGAGGCATGATTACCAGAGGTTTAAAAGATTTTCTCCTGGACCATGAAGATCAATTGATATAACAATTTGAGTCAGTATTCTTCTACTTAAAGCAAGTTTTATGGGATGAATTGCATCGATCATTTTAAGAATATGATGTGGGCGCATCCGACTTTATCAATCGTGATGAGGATATATGTAAATCAAATATATCTTCACCAACGGACCAACCTTTGCTTATTCAAGCACGCAACACTAAGTTTGGTTATAACTTGCTTCGATCGGTCAACAAATGCATTTAATATAGTGGCTGTTCGATATTATACTTATGGGAAGTTATT
This sequence comes from Melaleuca alternifolia, assembly GCA_019926035.1. Lineage (NCBI taxonomy): Eukaryota > Viridiplantae > Streptophyta > Magnoliopsida > Myrtales > Myrtaceae > Melaleuca > Melaleuca alternifolia. The sequence goes on along the minus strand of JAGKPW010002538.1, from coordinate 1,720,808 downwards.
CTGGACATTATCCTACGGTGTTTGGTGTTATTATGAGGTGGTTATGTGGTGGTCCAAGGTGGAACTCAAGAATTAGGAGACAACTCATCAAGGCTAAATAGTCAAAAGTCATTTATTGCTTTTTTTAGTTCCTAAGTGTCTTTAGTGCATTTCTAGTTCTCAAAGTCTATTAAGACTAGTTTGGTTCCGATGTTTTAATATTTGGTAGTTGTCAAGTAGGTTATTTAATCTCTATTTATCTCTTACTTCGTAGTCTCTTGATAAATAAAGGAATCGTCTCCATTGTAATGTAGACTTGATTGAATGAAAAGAATTCCACTTTGTGAGTTGAATCAACATGATTTTTTTATCTTTGGAATCTTTGGAATCGCTCGCCCACGCACGCATCAGAAGCCCTTCTTAGAAAAAAGATCTCTTAATCCCATTTGAATCACATTTCCCAAACATTTGCCAACCTCTTGTCTGCAACATCAAATTTCAACCGCGGCACTCTTTCGGCTGAGGGAAAGTTTGGGCCTGTATACAGGGGATTCCTGCCCAGTGGAATTCATGTAGCTGTCAAAGTTTTGGTTGAAGTATTCACACTGATCAAGAAGTGGTAGGGAAGGTCGAGTATCTTGGTCAGTTCAAACACCCGAATCTGTCACACTAATTGGATGCTGCTTAGCTAGTGATCAGAGGATTGCCATATACGATTTCATGGTGAATGGGAACCTGCAGAAGGGAAGCTACTTGCCACTGAGTGCTCAGACGACCTCCATCATATGATGCGAATTATGGCACTATGTCTATTGGTAGATTAAAAATATGGGAACTGAAGGACTATTAACCACTTGGAGATTTCGACACCAAATCGCCCTCAGCACTACATGAGCTCTAGTATTTCTACAACACGGGTGCTGTTAAGAACAGAGTGCGGAACAGAGGATCCACAAGTGTATACGTCAACTCAGAATGTGAGCAAGCTGAGTGTGTGCAAGCTAAGTCTTTAGAGTCGAAAGATACAAGCTAAGCTGTAAGTCAAGAGTTGAAGCCGATGATATTCAAGCTGTGCATTGAAGCTACGCAAAGAAGTTGAAACCAAATAACAGAATGTAGTTATTTCTGTTATTAGCCAAAATTACTGAACTGTTGTACATAAGAAGGTAGAGTCGTATTGAGGAAGGAAGAAGAGATTGTTTTGATTCTCTATCCTCTGAATGTACAGAGAGCTTCTTCGAGCTTTCTTCATATGTACATGGTGGTTCTCAGTATAATACATTGAAGTTCTTCATCATCTCTGTGTATTGAAGTTCTTCATCGTCTCTGTGTTGTTGATCTTTACATCATCTTCATATATTCTTCTTGTGTTCATCTTCATTTCTGTTGCGCGCTTAGTTGCAAGAACTTTTTCATGGTATCAGAGCCTGTAGCTCAAATCAGAGAGCTATGGCATCGAGAGTTCAGAAGTATCCCTTCCCTATTCATGTCAACATTTCAAACTTTGTTACAATCAAATTGGCTGAAGATAACTTCCTTCTTTGGCAAGCTCAGTTCCACAGGTTTTTACGGAGTCAAGAACTTTTCGGTTTCATTAATGGTGACACTCCAGCACCAACTCGAATCCTCCATATAGGAGAAGATGGCAATGAAGATAGAGAGGTGAATCCAGATTACAATGACTGGATGAGAACAGACCAACTAGTGTCTTCTTGGATCAGTGGAGCCGTATCGGAAAATATCTTGAGTCTGATTATTGGACTAGAAACATCCTACGAGGTATGGCAGACTCTATTGAATCGTTTTACACAAAAATCTATAGCAAGAGAATTTGAACTTAGAGGCAAGTTGCAAGCCTGCCAGAAACGAAGTAGAGAATTGTCTGTGTATCTAAGAGAGTATAAGTCAATCTGTGATCAACTCAATGCGATTGGGAAACCAGTTGATGAAATCACAAAAATGTTTGGGGTACTTGAAGGTTTAGGGCCTGAATATGAGAGTTTCAGAACCACAATGTATTGTTTAAGGCCACAACCAGAATATGACGAAGTCATATCACAATTAGAGAGGTTTGATTCAAGATTGCAAAGCTATTCATCAACTCAGGTGAATTCTAATCTTGCTTATTTCGGTCAAAGACAGTCTGAGATTCAACAGAAAGGTGAATTGAACAAGGAGTGTAATCATCCGAATTTTGATTCTGGTAGTCAAAGAAGTAACTTTCGTGAAGGACGTGTGTATAGTCGAGGACGAATGTTTAACAATAGAGGCCGAGGATATGGATATACAGGAAGAAGTCAGAGTTATAGACAACCTGCATCAAGCTATAATCAAGCACATATCAAACATACTAATAGTCAGTTTGATTCTGGACAGGGGTTTCGACCTTTTGTGAACAATTCGCAAAGGTATCAAGATATAAACTCTTATCCTCCTTCAAAATCATCAAATATTGGTCATATGCAGGATGTAAAAGGAGTTACAAATACTCGATTAGAATGTCAAATATGTAAAAGACCGGGGCATGATGCACTCCGCTGTTGGTATAGATTTGACAACTCATATCAAGTTGAAGATGTGCCAACAGCATTGGCAGCCATACATCTTGAAGATCCAAAAGGAGATGAGTGGTATCCAGATACCGGTGCCACAGCTCACATGAGCTCACATCCTGGTATTCTTCGAAAACTCACTAAGTATAGAGGAACTGATAGTGTGATGATTGGTGATGGCTCGTGTCTAACTATAGCTTATATTGGAGATACTGAGTTACACACAAAGACTACTGCATTGCCTTTGAATGATGTATTAATTGTTCCTGAAATTAAAAAGAATCTCCTCTCAGTCTCAAAACTAACAGATGACTATCCTTGTGCATTTGTTTTTGATAAAAATGGGGTTTATATAAAGGACCATCACAACAGTTCAATGGTGAAGCTCGGACAGAAGGTTAGAGGTCTCTATCAAGTTGACTCAAGAACTGTTGAAGCCTTCTTTACTCAAAGAAACAAAGAAGTTGCTGGAGATGTGTGGCACCAACGATTAGCACATGCTAATCACAGAATACTAAAGTTTCTACAGACTCAGAAAATGATAAACTGTAATACTCAAGTTCATCCTGTATGCCGAAGTTGTCAGATGGCCAAAAGCACAGCACTTCCCTTTCCTTTATCTGAGTCTCATTCTAATGTTGTATTAGAGAGGATACATTGTGATGTCTGGGGACCCTCACCAATCCCTTCTTTTCAAAATTTCAGATACTATGTCATCTTTGTGGATAATGCTACTCGGTATAGCTGGCTCTATCCAATGAAAAACAAGTCTGATTTTTGTGATATCTTTGTCACTTTTCAGAAACAAGTAGAGAATCAATTTGATCTTCGAATTAAGTTCTTTCAATGTGATGGTGGTGGGGAATTTACAAGTCACAGATTCCAAAATCATCTACTGCATTGTGGCATTAAACAGTTTCTTTCTTGCCCTCATACACCACAACAGAATGGTTTATCTGAGAGAAAGCATCGACACATAGTTGAGCTTGGTTTAGCTATGCTGTATAATGCAAGAGTTCCTCTGCAGTACTGGGTAGATGCTTTTATAACAGCCAATTATATTGTCAATATACTACCTACTCCAACATTACAAATGGCATCTCCTTACAGCAGCATCTATCAAAAGAAGCCAAGCTATGAACATCTTCGAGTCTTCGGTTGTGCTTGTTACCCCTGTCTTAGGCCATATGCACAACATAAGTTTGATCCTCGATCTCTACGATGTGTCTTTTTGGGTTATAGTGAGAGACATAAAGGATATCGTTGTCTTGTTCCTGCTGATGGCCGGATATATGTGAGTCGACATGTTGTTTTTGATGAGCAACTATTTCCTTTTGATAAGCAACAGCATATAGACTTTTCACAATATACACGACTTTATAGACAATGGACTGAAGAAATTAATACTCTAGTATCTTCAGAATCTATGGCTGTCCAAAGAATGAACAATGGACATGTTCCAGGCCTACCAGACACTTTACTTTTCCATGAAGATCACTATTCTACAGCTCCTCCTGTTTCACGAACAGCACCAACTTCTTCCCTCAGTGAAGATAATTCATCTCCAATCCCTTCAACTGTTGTTTCAGATATACAACAACCTGATGAGGGTCTACTTGATCACAATCTTCAATCATCATCATCCAGTGTTCCAGGTACCCTTTCAGTACATCCTATGAGAACTAGGCTTCAATGTGGTATTGTAAAACCAAATCCTAAGTATGCATGTTTGGCTGAGTATCAAGTACCACCTGAACCACGATCAGTAAAATCAGCCTTGGCTGATAAGGGTTGGTACAAAGCAATGCAGGATGAAATGGATGCTCTGCATGAAAATAAAACCTGGTTATTAGTCCCTCGTACAGAGAACATGCATGTTATAGGATGTAAATGGGTATTCAAAACAAAACTAGCCTCTGATGGAAGCTTGGACAGGTTAAAAGCACGTTTGGTTGCAAAAGGGTTTCATCAAGAGGAGGGAGTTGATTTTACTGAAACCTTTAGTCCAGTCATTAAACATGCCACCATCCGTATAGTGCTTTCAGTTGCTCTGACTAAGCATTGGCCTATACGTCAACTAGATGTGAAAAACGCTTTCTTACACGGTCATCTACAGGAGACTGTGTACATGGAACAGCCACCCGGCTTTATTGAACCTCATCAAACTTCTTATGTTTGTCTCCTCCAGAAGTCACTTTATGGACTTCGCCAAGCACCCCGTGCTTGGTTTGACAAGTTTAGCAATTTCCTTCTTGAAAATGGGTTCTTTTGCAGCACTGCCGACCCTTCTCTGTTCATTCTTCACAAAGGGTCAGATACGGTGCTCCTTTTGTTATACGTCGATGATATTATACTAACCGGGAGCTCTACTCAACTGGTGACTCATTTGATTGATTTGCTGAGTGTTAATTTTCATATGAAGGATCTCGGATTGTTACATTACTTCTTAGGCATTGAAGTCAAACGGACAACACATGATCTCTTTCTCAGTCAACATAAGTATGCACTTGACTTGCTAACTCGTGCTCATATGGTGGACTGTAAGCCAGTGTCCACTCCTCTACCACTTCGGCCACTTATCATGTCTGGTGACAACCGTCTTCTTCCAAGTCCTCTTGAATACAGAAGCTTAGTCGGTGGATTGCAATACTTAACAACCACACGCCCTGATCTATCTTTTGCTACACATCTTCTTTGTCAGAAAATGCAAAACCCCACTATTGGCGATTTTCATACTCTCAAACGAGTCTTACGATATGTCAAGGGCACAGCTCACTATGGTATTTTCCTACATTCGAATAGCACACTGAAACTTTATGGTTACTCGGATGCCGATTGGGCGGGTTGTGCTACTTCACGACGTTCCACTGGTGGATTTTGCCTATTTCTTGGTTCTAATCTTGTTTCCTGGTCTGCCAAGAAACAGCCCACGGTCTCTCGTTCCTCAACCGAGGCTGAATATCGAGCTCTGGCTTCTACTACGGCCGAGTTGACTTGGGCTGGCTTTATATTACGAGATATTGGTATTCCTTTAACATCTCCTACTCCCTTATTCTGTGATAATAAGTCGGCTATTTCCCTCACTGCCAATCCAATTTTACATGCTCGCACCAAGCATATTGAGGTCGACTATCACTTTGTCCGAGAGAAAGTTTCTTTAGGATCTCTCACCTTGCGCTTTATTCCCAGTTATCTTCAGCTTGCCGATATATTCACCAAGTCACTTACTCGTGTGCATTATGTACCTCTTCGAACCAAATTGGGCATGGGTTACTTACCCCTTCCCAATTTGCGGGGGGATGTTAAGAACAGAGTGCGGAACAGAGGATCCACAAGTGTATACGTCAACTCAGAATGTGAGCAAGCTGAGTGTGTGCAAGCTAAGTCTTTAGAGTCGAAAGATACAAGCTAAGCTGTAAGTCAAGAGTTGAAGCCGATGATATTCAAGCTGTGCATTGAAGCTACGCAAAGAAGTTGAAACCAAATAACAGAATGTAGTTATTTCTGTTATTAGCCAAAATTACTGAACTGTTGTACATAAGAAGGTAGAGTCGTATTGAGGAAGGAAGAAGAGATTGTTTTGATTCTCTATCCTCTGAATGTACAGAGAGCTTCTTCGAGCTTTCTTCATATGTACATGGTGGTTCTCAGTATAATACATTGAAGTTCTTCATCATCTCTGTGTATTGAAGTTCTTCATCGTCTCTGTGTTGTTGATCTTTACATCATCTTCATATATTCTTCTTGTGTTCATCTTCATTTCTGTTGCGCGCTTAGTTGCAAGAACTTTTTCAGGTGCTTCCCTGTTAAAGCCAGTAGCGTCTACCTTGAATACTAATTGGAACTGAGAAATCTGATTTTGATTTAGCTAAGGTGTTTGGAGTTTGAATCTGGAAAGACATTCCTCGGTGTCACCTGGGTGTGTTCCGCTGGAATTCTCTGAACCTGGGTACAACTCCCAAACATCAAAATCCGATTTGTATGGCTTTGATGTGGTTTTTTTCGAGTTATTTAGTGGGAGAAAGCTGATTGGAGATTATTATACAAGGGAGAAAGGGGACAATTTGTTGACTTTAGGTCAGAGGTTTGGTGAGACAGAGCCAGGGATCAAGAGCCATTGATCCAAAACTTCGTGGTACTGTACCCGATGACCAGATGGAGGAAGCCCTTAAGATCGGCTGTCTCTGCACGGCCAAGCTCCCTTCGAAGCGGCCGAGTACGCGGCAGGAAGTCGGACTTCTTAAAGATATTGAGCCAGTCTAGGTGTTTGATGAAGTGAGGGAAAACAAGAAACGAAAGAGGAAACGAAAGTTGAATTTTGATGTCGGTTTATTCGTTTTCTTACTCTGTTCTTGAATTTTATGAATTTCTACTCCTTCGTGCTCTACTAAGGCTAAGGAGGGAGTTATACAGAGGTCCTGAACTTTCTTCTTTTGGCTCCTCAAGCCTTTCACTTATTTTTTCCGGGTTACCCTCCCATTTTGTAGCATAGAAGCGTAATTTATACAAGGAAATCCTTTTTTTTTTGTCGCCAACTTCCCTCCGTAGTTTCTCATTTATCCGCCTTCATTGATTCATCGTGGATCATCCAGAACCGTTGAAAATGTTTTCCTTATCAATCGCCTTAAGCACTCTGATATTTACTGTTCTGGATATTGAAGTGGCAGACTACCGAGCCCACGAGTTTCGACAAAAGAGTAATGGTGAAAAGTACAGGCCTTTGCATGGGTGTCATACGAAGATTCCCCGTCTCTCGTCGGCTCTGAGAAAGATGCTGGTGGACACTGCATGTAACTACTCCCCTTGTATTGCAGCGTGCGTTCTCTCTTTCACAAATTTTAACGTTTCCGCGGATTCTTCTAGGCCCTTAGGAAAGAGCATGTTTCGGCTGACACCATACGAGAGTGCCTTGATAACAGACAAATCTTTCGCAGGACAATTCTCTACTTCTCTGCAGATCCGTGGATCATGTGCGGGGGGCGCGAGGACGGAGACACACGGAGCATGTGCTCGTCATTAAGGGCATCTCGGAAACGTCGCTGCCATCTCTCGCTGCACGTCCTTTTCTCTGGTGCAAAGGTTGAGCCCGTTATTTTAATAATTGTGCTTCCTTTTCCGGTTTAGTGCGTGATCTCATGCCAACAGCTGCATGTGAAAATGAAATGAGTGCGTGGGGCTACATTATTGGAAGAGAGAGAGAGAGAGAGAGAGAGAGAGAGAGAGAGAGAGAGAGCATAATAATAAGATTTGATGACAATTTAGTCAAAATGGGGTTGATTCTGTGGGTTTGGTTGCTGGGCATATGGTAACATGTTGGATTTGTTCTTCTTTTGACTTCATGACGCTTTGGATGCAAGAAAGAACCCCACCCAAATCACCAAGCAAACAGCATTGGCACTCCTTTGTCCTCTCAACAAATGCATATAAAGAAATAAACAGATGAATGGAGTCAGCATGATAACCCATATGTGATTCATCCAGAATGTAAATCTTTTTTGCCTTTTTTTTTTTCCAAATAGAGAACCTTGGATAGTTGAATTAAGGATAAAATGAGAGTGATATACATGCTCCTGTGCTTCTGGGCTCAAGTAATACTGAGCAAGTGACGGTGACAAATGGGGGGATGCATCATCGACCCCAATGTTGGTGTAGACAAATCTGTCTCTTTGTTGATTTGCATGATGAATGTCCACCCCGCTGCCAAAAACACTCATGAGAAACTACTTCTCCTGCGGAGTTTGAGGTTTCTTTCCTACCATGATTTGGTGCAATAATTGAGGGGATCAGATAATGCTGGCTAACGTGGACACCACAGTCACCCCGAGGAATGATTATTGTCCAATCTCTACAAAAATTCTTTCGGTCTTCATCCATACCAACAATGATACAGCCACTCATCCCAAAAACATGTAGAGAATGAATCAAAATACTAATTAAAAGAAGAGGAGTCTTTTGTTAAGACTTGGGCTTGCTTTGTGATGAACTTTACTCTTGGAAGGTTATTTATCTCATCAAGAGGAACGGTGTGGACCGGTCTCGATCATATATTAATTTGGATAAACAAACAAAACTTGATAAGGGAGTGTATTTTTGGGGGAAAATTTGACGATAAAGGAAAATGCTTTCCCGAAAATTTCCTCTTTCCTGAAAAATGTGTTTTTCCCTTGTGAAATACTTTGAGTATGCGCATTTTCTTTGACCAAAATTTTTTTTTGTTGACTGATCATTTTTAACAAAGCAGACGTGTAAAAGTCCAAAAACCTAATTCCTTGAAAAATTTCACCAATACAAACACCCCCATAAGTGTGTTTTATAGAATGCTTAGCAAAGAAGAAGAAAGTGACTTTTCTCTGAACATGTTTTCTTTTATTTGAAAGAGGTAGGCTTTTTTCTTCTTCTTTTTTGGCGAGTTGCAAGTCTTGTTCATAGATTAGTATAGGATGGGCCGATTTCAGCGGTTTCGGATAATTCAAATGATAAGGCCGGGTGAGCCCATCTCAATTAGGCAACTTGACCCAGGCCCAAAAGAAAAAGGCTCATGAATATATCACAAAATTTCCCATAACGTGGAAAATGCATGAGACGCAGAACAGGCAATCGCTTCAGTTTTGCTTCCAATTTCAATCTAATTAAGGCTCTGTTCATTTCACGGAAAATATAGTAATTTGGAAAATATTTTCCAGGAAATCATTTTCCTTGAAAGTGAAAATATTTTCCGGTGTTCGTTTGTCAAAGGTCGTTAACTCACAGGCCTTGAGCGAGGTCAAGAAACACTATTAGAGACTACGATATTTAAAGGTAAGCAAAGAAGAGAGAAAATTTTTCCACTTTCAAAAAAACGGAAAACATTTTCCCTATTTTTGAAGGTGTTTCTTCCATTGGTGGAAAATATTTTCCTTGACTATCTTGTTTTCCGCCCCCCGAATACCACAATTTCCGGAAAATATTTTCCGGAAGAATATTTTCCGTGAAACGAACGAAGCTTAAAGCTAACCCAAAAGATTATTTCAATCGCAGAAATTTTCCCATAAAATTCCATACAAAGCCTTCGGTCAATAATACTAGTACAATATCAATCAAGGGTCAAAATTGTAATTTAAATTTTCATTTTGTCATTCATTGAAGTGACAATTCATCGCCTCCCACTTCTATCATCTGTATCATTCAAGCCTGTTCCATCCTCACTATATTCTATTAAGCAGTCTCAGCATTTTCATTCATTTGACAAAAAAATCCATGTGTTCTGCACAAAATAGTCTTTGGAAGGACAATTAATAAAAAAAATGTATATATTCAATATTTGGAAAAAATACAAAATCATATGATTATTATAATTATATTTTAGAGAAAAAAGGTGGAAAATCTTAATTTGATTTTGTAGTCTTTTTTATGATACAAGTCCTAACAATTACATATTATCAAAATAGGTTTCACTCACCATCAATCTAGTGGCTCTAACCCTAGAATGGTTGGTCTTACACAAAATAAGCATGAACATAACTCCTAATATATAAAAGAAAAGCTAGCCATGATATTGAAGAGCATGTCAATCATATCCCTTTTTAAAAGTTGTGGACGATCGGATCCATTGGAATATATTTATTTAGGCGCAGGGAATATGATAATCCCAATTCAACTTGCAATGAGAGGAATGAGATGCAATCTAGATGATTCATGCAGAAAAAAGCCATGGGCATCATATACTTTATCCCATTGAGCCTCCAAAAAGAAGAGATTTGAACCGTTGAAACTACATATGATTTTAAATGCCGAAATCAATACAGCACATCACATTCTTCTTCTTCTTTTATAAAATCAAAAGAGAGGGTATACTCATCATGACCATAGATAGGTTGGTCCTTATTAATTTGTAAAAAGTGCTAGGATGTCTAGTTGCATCTTCAAGAAATCCTTACAAGAACAAGAAAACAGTCGCTTAGATGATGCACGCTTTGATTAACGAAAGTCCTTTTTGTTAATTTTATAAGATAGCCAAGGCTAATTAAAGATGCTATTCATAAATAACAAACATTGCACAAAAATGTATGATGCCTGTATTTCTCTATTATATATATTACACATATTATTCTCTTCAAATAAAAAATTTCAAATAAAAAAAAAACTCTATATTAGAGCTCGATGGATATTTTCCTAAGAATTATAGTGATCCAAGAATGTATGATACGTGATAATATGACTTGTATTGAACCGTTTATGTGATCGCACTTGTGTGAGAATGTAAAAAATCCTATTGTAAAGTGTATATAAAAAAAACAAGCAATAAATCAAATTATTATTTTCAGCATGAAAAAAGGCTACTTTATGTGCATGGCTATCTTCTCTTCTCATGAAAATATTAATTATCAACTCTTCTTAATGATAAGATCAAGAAGAAGAACCGAGTTTACACTATCACATCGCTCATGATGCAAAAAGAAAGTGCAAGAGAAGACCCAAACAACCTGAAAAAGATGAAAAACCCTAACAACAACAACAACAACAACAATAATAAATGCTCATCATGACTATAGGTAGGATTATAAGTGGCATCTTCAAGACTCATATAAGAACCAGAGAAGGGTAGCTTAGATGATGCACCTTTGACTAACAAATGTATTCTTTAAAAACAATTTAACAAAGATGGCCAAGACCAAACGATGTTATTCAGAAAATAAGAACATTTGAAAATTCAAAAGGGAAAAAAAGTCACTTTGGATGGTTCGATTGCATACTTCTTTTGACACACGAGTCACGTAGCATCGATCGGATCATTGCCTCACTTTCAATAGAGGATTTTTTTTGGCTCCGATACCATTTGGTGCTTTTGACTTGTTCATATACCCAAACAATTATTCTCTCATAAATGCTTATAAATGCACCTATCTTGATATATGCAATTAGACTTAAAACTAGGGCTTTGCGTGGGAAAAATCATGTGCATATATCTTATAACAATACATAGAGATGTTTTTTTTTTCACACAAAAAATCTGAATACCAACTAAATTATTCGATATTAGAAATCAATGGATGTTTTCCCGCAAACTAGAGTGATTCAAGTGTGTATAACAAGCGTCAATATGATTTCAATATTTAATTTTTGGGATCGTACCGGTATGAGAATGTAAAACCTTATTATAAGTATAGGGAAAAAGAAAAGGATAAAACAAACAATTATTTCTAGCATTAAAAAAAAACTACTTTGTGCGCAAGTCATCTTCTTTTCTCATAAACCATTCAAATTATCAATATTTTTTTTATAATAAATTGTGATTAATCAAATAATATAGAGGATAATGATATAAATGATTATTAAATTTTGATTCAATGTGCAATATAATCCTTAAAATTTTGGTTTGTTTAATATAGTCTCTGAACTTTAACTCAATGTGAAATGTGATCTATGGATTTTCGATATATATTCAAAATAATCACCAAACTATATGGAAACTGATCATTGTCGTCTTTCCATTAATTCAAGATTGGAAATTATATAGAACATTTTCATATCGTTAGGAACTAAGTTGAATATTTATCAAAAGTTTAAAATTTACACTGAATAAATCAAAAGTTCATAGATCATATCTTACATTAGAGGAATGTTTAGAGATCATCTTAAATAATTTTAAAGTTAATGGTCCACATTGTATATTGAGTTAAATTTCAGGGACTGTAATCAAAAGATAATTTGAAAAACAAGAGTACCAATACAAAAAAGAAAAAAAAAAGAAGGAACAAGGAAAGCATAATGATTGTTCATCTTGCCTAGTAATATTTTAAAATCATCATCAATTTTCCATGTGTTTTAGAGAGAGACGGAGGCATAAAAAGATTGATTATGAAAGATGATTAAAAAGTAAAATTCAGAAAAGAACCGATTCACTTGATATGATATTGCGTGACCCAAATTGAATCATCTCAATTGGACTTTCACACTCTATGAAATCGTTTATAATCTAAAGAAAAAGACATTAACAATAATATAATCCTTCAGACATTGATGTAGACTCAATCACTCCAAGTCTCCAGCGTGACCCTATCTTCCATTTGTATAATCATAACACACATCAATCCAAGAATTATATCCATGGATTCTTGATTTTCATGTCACCATCAACAAACCTTAGGAAACCCCTCCGACGGCCAGGATTGAACCCGGAGGGTAACCAGAGTAAGAAGAATATGAGTAGGGGCCTACGCCTGTCTCCTCTCCTACTTCGTCTTCTTTTCATCCTCTGAGAATTCCTGGAGAAAGGGAGAGACAGAGAGAGAGAGAGCGACAGAGAGAGAAAGATGTCGGACGAGGAACACCACTTCGAGTCGAAGGCAGACGCAGGTGCGTCAAAGACTTACCCGCAACAAGCTGGCACCATCCGCAAGAATGGCTATATCGTCATCAAGAACCGCCCCTGCAAGGTCTCTCTCTCTCTCTCTCTCTCTCTCTCTCTCTCATATTCTGGTTCTGGGATGTTTTGGGTACTGAGAATTTATGTGGGTGTGCGATTAAACTCGTTAGATCTTCCATGCATTGTTGTGAAGTCTCAGAATTGTCGAGACATGTCTTTTCTTGGTGTGCCATAATTCAGTAATTTTTACTTAGATCTTTTTGCTTGATTGTTCGAATAGTAAGCAATTGATTTCATCATCCCATAAGAGATGTGTGGGGTGAATGATTTCGGGTGGAGCTTGTGTGAGGCTCCAACTCCTCTCGGGGACTGTCAGAAATTCTAAAGATGATCACTTTTTTGCGTCTCTTTCATGCATCCGATTGAAACGCACGTGTTTGTAAAGTTCGGAATATGTTGAAGATTTTCACCGGTGCAAAGATTCTTGTGATCTTCCGTTAGATGGAAACTCATTTAACAGGGTTCAACTCTAGCTAGTAGATTGATAATTAAACCCTGGAGTTATGATTTGAGGGTTGTATTCCCTTCAAGTGCATATCTTGTAAGACAATAACTCAATTTGATGATGTGCGGTCCAGCCCGCCTTTCCTGGTCCAGCCCGCCTTTCCTCATCTATAATGGGAAATTGTGGCCGAAGCGAGCTCAGGTTGCAACTCTCAGTATGGATAGCCCCCTATCCGGAAATGCTAGCTATTACTGTTCATTCGTGCGCAATTTACTCATCTATTAAGAGGATGCTGCATCACATTTGATATTGTCTGGATTATGGTCTCACTCTCGTAGAAAATTTCTTACAATGGTGGGAGCAGGTTGTTGAGGTTTCTACCTCAAAAACTGGCAAACACGGGCATGCTAAGTGCCACTTCGTGGGGATTGATATCTTCAATGGGAAGAAACTGGAAGATATCGTTCCATCATCCCACAACTGTGATGTAAATGCCCTATTGGCCATTTCTACTTTCAAAAATTCTCTTTTTGAAGAGAGCTTTTTCTTTTTTTAATGTCTTCAGCATTGATTTTGCAGGTTCCTCATGTTAATCGCACAGACTACCAGCTAATTGATATCTCTGAAGATGGTTTTGTGAGTAATTCTTTGCTGTTATTACTAGATCTTTTGCTTCACATGGTTCTGTTAACTGTATATACATAAGATGGTGCTTTTAAAATCATAAGCATGAGAAACAGATCCCGGTTTTTTTAAAAAGGTAGACGCTTTCCCTCTTTCTTTTTACGAATTGAGATTCGGTTATGTCATCAAAATTTTGGATGCTCCAAAAAGTGTCAGCTTTTCAGTTGAAGGTGAAAAAGCATGTTGGATTTTCAACATCTTTCTGTGAGGCATGATTATCAGATGTCCGCTAGATTCTCTCCTGAACCATGAAGAAACATCGGTATCACAATTTTGAGTCAGTTTTCTTCTAATCAAAGGAAATTTCACAGGATGAATTGCACTTCTTTGGATAAAAATATCTTAATCCTAGAAGACCTTAATTAGTATAAAGACCATTACAAGAAAGTCTCCGCTCTTCTCCTCTAGACTGATTTCTGACAATTTGCGTCGAATATGTTTCAGGTCAGTCTTTTGACCGAAAATGGAAACACGAAGGACGATCTGAGGCTTCCCACCGATGACAGTCTGCTTAGCCAGGTATCACTCTAGCACATATGGATATTTTCTTATCCCAGTCTCTTTATCTCTCTAACGTATTTTATTGTCAATTTAAATATAACTTCCCACACGATCTCCTTTCACAGATTAAAGATGGGTTCGCTGAAGGAAAGGACCTTGTGGTGTCAGTCATGTCCGCAATGGGAGAAGAGCAGATCTGCGCTCTCAAAGATATTGGTCCTAAGAACTAAAATAAATTTCCGCTGTTCTACTACCCAGTCATGGCAGCAAAACATGTTAATGTTTGCTAACAGAGTTTCCTTACATTCCTAAATCCATGAAAAGGTGTTTATTTTAGCGGTTGTAATGATGACGAGTGATGTATCTGATGATAGTAATGGCAAGAGGTAGTAATCCTCTCGCGCATACCTCTGTTATAAAACCTTGCGCTCACGGCAAGGGGACTACATGGATCATTGTCTTATATCCTGTCCTTCTTATCAAGCATTTGGTTTTCTAGTTACATTGTGGCATTCCTGAGCTTAGCTATTATGCTATCGTGTGCTGCAGTTCTAATCTCTTGGAACCTTGTGTTTCTTACAAGGCCCGAGTTTGGCGTCGTACTTATTTCAGACTTTTGCATTGAAGAGGCGTGTCACCCTGCTCAAGCGACAATCAATAGCTCATGGCATAGTTTATCTCTCGATAGAAGAAAGATATGTTCATCTTAATCGATGCATGTTGGCATTCCTGTCCGCATTCCAGTGACACTGAGCTCTTCATTTGGGGAGCTTCGTATTTTATGCTGAAGTTAAGCTCATGTTCTTGAGCTTTGTGTACCTATGAGCCACTTGATATGTTCTTTGTCAACCGAGCTAGAGACCTCGCCCTTGAAGTGCTTATTCAAATGCCCCGGCGGGGTTTCATTTTGACTGCACCGGGCGCTTTCGCTTACTAATGTGTTCTTCGTTCGCATCCGACGCACCATCTCTATTCACAGATCCTGATAAAATTACCTGTATCTGACTTGCTACACATTTATAGTCGACCTCAATGCGCAATCTTCCATGGTCACACTAGCAGTCATCTCATTACGGCTTTCCTCTTTTGGTCGTCCATACGGCTTTAGGCAGTTTAGATGCGTCGAGAAATTTCTTCTCTAGGTTGTTTCCTCGTTTAGGAAAACCGTACATCATCAGTTTCATTAATCACTATGATCTTTCAATGAAACTGAGATATGTCCGCAGACAAACTTACACAAGCAAGAGAAAGAGAGCAATTGTTGGTACTTATTTGATGAAACATAAACGCCTATGACTTAGCATTTCTGCATATAGTTTCCAACCGGCGATCTACATGCCTAGATAGGTCTTAAAACGTTAGTGCTGTGTCATGGCCCCAAACGCAATGGTTAGAACTGTACAGTCACTGCATATGAAAGGCTTTCTCTCTGTCCACTGAAGGTGTTACCGTGGCTCGGAGAATGCTGTAACTTCTGGCCAGTTATATCAATCAAAGTTCAAGGACGTTGACAAAGATGACTCGGTCTACTGCAACGGGTAGATGACTGCGAAGCAGGTGAATAACCTTTCTTATAATTCATTTCTCGCTGTGCGGCATACACTGAATCACAAGTTGGACCATAATGTGATTAGTAAAAATCAGCCAAGATACAATCATGAAGTTTCACCACTCACATTGGCACTGCCATATATGTAGGATCCAAATCCCCAGAAGGTTATAACAAGCGATAGGATCTTGAATCCGCTCATCGGGTCTTTCAACAATATAACAGCGGCGATGCTAGTGAGAGGCACCCTCACAGCATTGAGGACTCCGGCGAGGACAGTCGAAGACAAGAAAAGCATGGCAGTGCTCCCAAGCACTCCCAACTGAAAAGTTATGGCACCCCATATCACGACCAAGTAATACGAGCTCTTACCACCCTTGAAACTTCTTGCCTCGTTCGCCATTCCCTGAAAATCGTGATTCAAGGCAACACCAATTGTTGTAAGTGCGAAAGCAAAAGAAGAAACCATGACCTGTTGCTCCAACACCACATGGAATGATCTTCTTCCTAGATACTTGATGAAGACGAGCTCCGAGAGAGCGAAGATGAGCCCATGGAGTGCGGATCCCAAGATGTCCCACATGAAACCCATGATGTATTGGCTATTGGTGACATTGCCATATCTGTCTGAATTCGAGTCCAAAGCGATTATTACCATGGCTGCTGTAATTATCACAATGCCATTGATCATTGACGCGGTGAGTTTGTTCTTGACGATGAAATATCCAAATAGTGCAGAGAACACCAAAGACGACGATGCTAGAAGAGATGAGGTCGATGCAGGTAGATAGGCATAGGCATAGGCATACATGAGATTGTCAGCAGCACTTAAGAAACCTAAGACCATGTAAGAAAGGACGAGCTTTAAGTTTAGAGGGGTCGGGGTAACTTTGCAGATGAAGTATGTCGCCAGCAAGATGAGCGCAGTCAAGGGCCATCCGGCGACAGCCACCCACGAGATGATCCATTTGCTTTTGCCGCCATTTGTGTAATAGACACGGGAAAGGAGGCTTGAAGCAGGGAAGGCTGTAAGCATCAATCCGCCATTCAGCAGCAGAAGAATCCGGTGCGAGATTGGTTTGCTTGTATATGCTTCCCAAGCTTTGGTTCTAGCAGCATATATTAGGTCCCAGAAAGTTGGAGGTGGTTTCTTGGCTGGTACCTCTTCCATTCTTGCCACCTGCCATAAACATTAACTGGCATGAGTAAAGAGTATGCTCACAGAAAATGCTAAATCAATAAACTTGCAAGAGTTAAGGGTCTTGAACATTTCTATAGTTACTTTAGAAGCCGAAGATAGTTGATCAAACTTCATCCAAATACAAGAGAGCACCACCCCTAAAGGAACGCATAAAGAGAAGTCCATCATCACAGTAAACAACCCATTCACCAACTTTCACCTAAATTTAATCATTCGGGAAACTAAAATAGCATGCAAGGTTGCAGTGTGGAGGAGTGATCCAGGGCTCCTAAGAACCATTCACCCGATGAGTAAAAATAATCAAAAGTTCAAGTGGCTGAAGGAAGCAGCTACTTCTGAAGAGTTTTACTTGGCGGTTGATAATCACCACTCTTAACTTGTGCGAGTATTCAGGTCATGCATCTTCAGAGAGGGATTAAGAAACCACTGGAATTTCCGTTTCCAAGGTAATTTCAAGCAAGCCGAGTAATTCCTCGGTCTAGCAAAATGATTGAAACAAAGTCATGGTATCTCCAATTTGCTAAAGATCACAAGCTGATCCCCAGCGGAAAAAGTCGTCCAAAATCACTCTTTCCATTCTCAGAGGAGCCAGAACTTCAGAAAGGCATAACTGTAAAAGCTGTTTCCATTAGTTACACAGGAGTGCAGGAATCAAATATTTCACAAACTTATCATAATTTCTCCACTAATTGCTCTCGCAAATTACAGCATAATCAGACACGGCATCAAAACATCTCCCAATGGAGCGAAGGTCGCAATCAACAACAAGCAAAATTAGTTTATCTCCAGGATCAACTGCTGTTTCTTGGAAATTACAAATCAGTACCGGTAAAGGTATTACTACACTAAATTGCGAAAGCATCTCTCTCTGTCATTCATGCCGATCATTCTTGCAGGAGCAAACAGATGCTTCACCTTCATATTAAAAATTAGCGAGGATTGCTAAAAGAACCGCCAAAAACAGAAGCTTACTTTCCTCTGTTTTCCCCTTCTTCTTTTTTTCCTCCTTTAGCCAACCCAAGAAAGCACGAGAAAAGAAACACCCATCAACAACATAATAAAATACGAACTGGGTGAAGAATCAGATGACAGAGAGAACAAATGGGTTTAGAATACACTCGCCTTGAAAGCCGGCGATAGAGAGGCCAATTCCGACAGCCTCGTCAACCGAAGCCCAGTAGATCTTGGAATGAGGATGCTTTCGATATTTGTTTATTCGTTTTAGATGTTGAATCTTGTGCTCGGGGCTGCAAATGAGTAGGTGGTCTAGTCCCAGTCAGAGGGGGGAGGTTGGTGATCATGGGCTGATCGAGTGGGCGCCATTTGATCTCCTTCCAGACCACCAGGATCGACCCTTTTGACTTCTGAGTTTCCCCATTTCCGAAGACGAGTATAAGAAGCTCGCGAGACCAGTGGAGTCCAAGATATAGGATTGACGTTCAACAGCTCGCTCCGCCGTAACGTTTATGTAAAAACTAATGAAAAATTTCAAATAGTACCTAAAATACCGTTATTTTCTTAAATAAGGATATAAAGTGAATATTATTTTAAATAAGGATCTAAATTATTATTTTTATCCCAAATAAGGACCTAAGGTGGTTCCGACCATTCCTAAAAAGTTAAAAGACCTTTTTTGAGACTGATTAATAATGACTTCATGCTTTTACTTGAAACATAATCTACTTCAAGTCATTGTTTAAAACAATGAAAGCATTCAATGCCTTTATTTGAAACAGTATTTGCTTCGGATCCTTATTCGAAATAATGATATTATTTCGGATCCTTATTTAAAACTTTCCTTAAATATAAAGACGATTTGTCGTGTGTTTGGATTTTGCTGAGACAGTGCGGATAAAAAAAAGAAAATTTCACGGCAATGATCCTGTGTCAGTTTTTCTTACAGATAATGTTTTTGTTGGTGGTTTTAAACCAAGTCGTGTCCTGATGAAGGGGCGAAAAAACATGAAGGGAAGCCAATGAGTTGATGCTGCTTCTTGCCCTCTGGATTTCTCTCGATTTACAGAAGGAAAGAACGCTCATAAAGGGAACTTCTTGATCTCCCAGATTCCAAGGAACGAGAGACGAAGGAGGTCCATAAGGAATTTGATCAAATCTCCCCGATTGCATTTACCTTCAATGAAAGTGGATAGGATATTTAGGGTGCGCATGGTACGTTTTTGTTATGAGGAATAATTTTTTTTTAGAAACATTTCTTTCCTATTTTTATTCCCCGAAATAATTTTTAAGTAAAATAAGGCATTTGGTAATTGTACAAAATTTCTACTCTTTAAATAGAAAAAAAATAGGAAATGCGCTAGGTACGATTCATAAAATTTTTACTTTTTTTTTCTTAATATTCAAGAACGACGGACCGCTGCCCACCGCCACCAGCGACCGATGGCGGCGATCGGTGACCAGTGGCGGCAAGCGGCGCCTGGGGGCGAGTGGCAACCGGCAAGAGGTAAAGAGAAAAAATAAAATAAATTAGCTTATTTCTAAAATCGTTCTTGGGAAATTGCTTCTTATTTCTATTCTCAGGAACAACTTTCTATTCCCAGAAATAAATAAATAAAAAACAAGTTAGTGTTACCAAACGAATTACTGTATTTTCTTTTTTTGTTCCAGGGAATAAAAGAACAAAAATTTAAAGAAATTGAAACATTATCATGCGCACCCTTAGTAGTGCTAATCTTGAACAAGCTACCAAATAAAAACTTGAACCATTGACAATGTATTTTCCTTGGCTTCTGCTGAAAGCCGCGAGAATGGTGGACTCGAGGAAAAAAAAAACCGTGAGGGCCAATGAGCGTCCAAAGTAAACAATATTATCGGTGATAGGACGAAGAAAGTTACAGATGATTTAGGTACAAGATTATTTACATTTTACGACACGGAAGAAAGTTAAATTAGTAATATGTATCTAATCCACGTACACAAGTCCCTTCACTCGCTAATGATTGTCAACTCCTTGTATCGAGCTCTAGCAGTTGCTTCCGTCGCAATGCAAATCTAAAGCACCTGAAAAATAGAACAATTTTCGACATAAAAGTCTATGGAATTGGCACGCGCGAACCCCGAATGTGCACGCGTGTCGAGTGACATTGTATATCTAATAACAATCTGTCACGTCGTTTGATGTATCGAGTCCATAATAAATAAATAACCCAAAGATTAATTGCTCCTTTTTTGGTCTTTAGATTATTCGGTGGGGGTCGCATGTAGCTTAACACGTGGTTGGCGACGGCGACACCCCGAAGTCAAAGCCTCGCCGCTAAGCAGCGGCCGGGCTCGCCGGTTTTTTTAATTTAGGGTAATGGAATGGGAGGGGAGGGGAGTAGTCAAGTCAATCCAACTAACGGTGGCGATTTCATCAACCCGGCGAACCGGATCGATCCCACGGTTCGCATGACCCGGAGCACCGAAAACAAATAATCATATTTTATCAGCAGGATTTAGTAAGACCACCTGAGTCAAACAAAGGTCAAAAGAACAAATCTCTCTCTCTCTCTCTTCAGTCCCACTCGGGGGCGTCTTTTCTCTTTCAAGCTTCGCAACGAAACCCTCAGGCCTCCCCAGAAACTTCCTCCTCTCTCTCTCTCTCTCGCGTTCTCTCTCTACAGTCTGGTTCGGAGTGTTTGCATATCGCGCCCGGCGATCGACGGTGGAAGCTTCTTCGCTGTCCGGTGGGGTGGAGAGCTCGAGCCGTCGTCCAATGGAGGACGGGAGCGACGGCTCCGAATCCCTCCGGACCGAGGACGAATCGGAGTCCCAATCGGAGTCGGAGGAGGAGCGGCTCCGTGACCTCCAGGAGTTCCGGGTCTCCCGGCTCGGCGGGCTCCGGGGCTCGGCTCCTCCAGCGGCGGGGGCGGGGAGCTCTCCGTTGAGGTCGCCAAGTCGGTGCGTGGGTGAGTTTTTTCCCCCCTGCTGCTGCTTTCCGGGATGTCCCGTTTTTTTCTTTTTTATGTTTTTGTTTTTTTCTTTCCGTTTCTGCGGCGGCTTGTGTTGGTAGTGAGGTTTTTTTTTTTTTTTTTGGTCGAATGGTAGTGAGGTTGAGTCGGTGGGTTCCTATGTTGTTGATGTGGCAGGTTCGCATGCGGAATCTGCGTCGACGGAGGAGCCGAAGGTAAAATAGCTCTCCGTGATCACCTCCCTTCTTTCATTTGTTGGTTTCAGCTTAATCTCGAGGTGTCTGTCAAAGTTGCGATTGGTTTTAGTTTCTAGAAAGTTGTCTGATTTCTAGTTGATGAGGACTATAATATTTTTCTCTCCCTCCGGAATTTCGGACAGCCGTTTTTTCTGCTGGTATAGATACCAATTCTGGCTCTCTATGGGAATAAATGATTAACTTAGTGTTATGAAATTAGTATTTGTCCATCTACATTTAGTCGAATTTGACTGACTAGGTTCCGTTTCTGATTCATATTTTTTCGGCGCATCCTGCATTCGAGCTTGTTGCTGGGTCACTTTATTGATACACCACGGTTGGTTTGTTCATTTATCTTCTTTTTTGCTTCTGATTTTGATTAGGAAATGAGTGAAGACCTTTGCATAACATTGGTGTCTAGGTTTGAATTTGTGATTAGGTGAATTATCATTCATATCTTAAATGGAATATGAACATGTGAGCTTTCTATACACGGGTTGCACTGTTGCTTTGGGGAGGTATTTCTAAGTCTGCAGGCTGCCAAAATCATGAGGTACATCCTAAGTAGATGTGGATTTAATACTGAATCGTGGACTTTACAGCTAATGCTGTGCAGGAAAGATCAGGCCGTCTGGGTCGTCATTGGTTATGTTGATCTATGCATGTCTCCAATCGTAGAGGAAGCCTGAGAAACAGTTTAAGTTGACTAGTGTTGTTAATTAGGTTAACTGAAATTTGGGCCTGAGACACGGTTCAGTTTGACTAGTGTTTTTAATTAGGTCAACTGAAATTTGGGCTTGAAGACAAATATCTTCCTGTGTAATTTTGGATGCATCTTAAGGTATGGCAGCGCTCTTTGACGTCTTGGCTTCAGAGAAGCATTGTGGCCAATTATATATTTTGAAGGGGGAATAATAATGTCATTGATTGTCAGGCTCTGCCTATTAACATGATCTGTTATTACTTATGCTTAGGGATCAATTACTGTCACGAAATTCAAGATAGATCGAAATTTAGAAAGGGGATAGATCCAAGCATGGTTAATGCTTACCTCAATTTACAATTAGTTGTCGTTTGCTTAGCCAGTGGTTATATTTATTGAAGATTTTGACTTTGGTATGTGAAAGAAGAGGTGTTTTCCTGGTCGAGCTTCCTGCTGTTACTCCTTGAGAGGCACGGATTTTTATATGAATCTCATCGCGGAGGTCATTCTCAGTTCATTTGAGATAGATTTATGGTCACTGCTGTGACATAGATTTTTCCTCATGGCCATTTCCGTTAATCACATCCCCTTAGGCAGGAAAAAGTAGAAGATAGTCCCCCCAATTATAGGAATCAGAATCTAATGTCTCCTCGGAACTTCATCTCCCCTCAAACATATCTGGGCTGATCTTTTTTTTCATGACATGGGTAATGCCGTATGTTCGCATGTGCTTCCTGTGGTAAAGTCATGATAAAATTACATTTCTGTTAAAGTGTCTAATTAGTCTGGATCTTCTTTTTCCCTCGTGTATTTCATTTCCTCTTCTTTAGGAGCGAGCTAAACAGTTTTATGGGGAAATCGGATCTGACATCATGGGTGAGGCAGCAGAAACTTTGTCCAGGAATCCGCGTACTGTTTGTCCATATATTTCATCAAAACCATCACTAGTTTCTCTTTCTCAGTCCATTTCACCAGTTGGCAGTTCGGCTCCTCTAGACCATAAACTGCCACCAACTTCAAAGGTCACAGATTCATGTACTGTACATGCTAAGGTAAGGAATTCTTCTGATTGCGGAACCACATCTGCTGTGAAGGCGTCTAGAGGAGATGGGTACAATTGGAGGAAATATGGTCAGAAGCAAGTCAAAAGTCCTAGAGGTTCCCGTAGCTACTTCAGGTGCACTAATTCAGAATGTTCTGCCAAAAAGATCGAGAGCTCTGATCTGTCCAGCCAAACAATAGAGACTTTTTATAGAAGTTCACATAATCATGATCCACCTCAGAAAGTCAGAGATGGGCGACAAAGGAGTCTTATCAGGTCTGCCGGAACTGTTGTGGAGAGTGGTGTTGTCAAACATCGGGTAAGAATGCTCACTGAATCAGATCCTTCTGTAGCTTCAACAGAGCAAAACAATGGATTACCCTCGTCTGCTCCTGGAAGAGAAATAGAAAAGGCAAATGGCTTTGATGCAAATGATGGAATTGTGGCCAAACAGGAGAACGACAACAATCCAGGGCTGAAGCCAAGGCAAGTCATCATATAACAGTGTGGATCATACGTACTGAACGTGGTTGATGTTGTTTGTGTTTTGGCTTTTATACCTTTTACTCCTTTGTTTTGATCCCCAGGGGGAAGAAAAATAGGTCGTTTCGCTCGAGTTCTCCCTTAAAACCTGGAAAGAAACCAAAATATGTTGTGCATGCTGCGGGTGACGTTGGGATATCTGCTGACGGATACAGATGGCGCAAGTATGGACAGAAAATGGTCAAGGGAAACCCTTATCCGAGGTATGTGCTTACATTTGAAATGGTTCTTTGAGAGTTAATACCATCTCGTCGAAAGTGGTAGAGAATTCTATACAAAGTTATGTATGTGTGTGGCTGTATATGATGTGTGCACACACAAAAAAAAAAAATCCCAGTGGCCCAATAAGCTTTTGAGTTTGAAGCTCTGATTCCATTAATCCAGATTTGCTAATCAACTTTGTTGGGATTGTGTTCGTCACATGAATAAATTACAGGAACTATTATAGATGCACTTCTGCCGGATGCCCTGTACGTAAGCAAGTCGAAACAGCAATAGACAATGCTAGTGCTGTGACAATAACTTATAAGGGGATACATGACCATGACAAGCCCGTGCCCAAGAAAAGGCATGGCCCACCAAGCACCCCTTTGATTGCAGCTGCTTCTCCAGATTCGTTGCACAGTACACCAATCAAGAAGTCAGATGGATTGCGAAATCACACTTCACCGACACAGTGGTCTGTGGACTCGGAAGGAGAGTTATCAAGCCAGGCCCTAGACTTGGGAGGTGAGAAGGCCATCGAATCAGCTAGAACTCTTCTGAGCATTGGTTTTGAAATCAAGCCCAGATGAACTTGCGCTCGTGACTGGTGGGGAAGGGATAAGCTTGTGCTCTTGTTAAAAATGACTAGAGACAGTTTTTTCGGCTTTTTGCCTCACCGGTTTTGCTCTTTATTTTGCTTCGGTGTTTCTGCCTGTCTTCCTGTTTGCATAGTTTTACACACCCGGTCTTTATCTAAATGAGTGATTGGTCTATCTCCATCATAGACTGATCGAGAAGAGATGAACGTCAAGATGATTTTCTTGCAAACAAGTTAGCACATCTGCTCAGAAATGGTATCGTAGCTGAACGAGACAAGGTTCAATATGGACAAAGGTGAATTTCTTCGCAGGGTGCTAAAATTGCGCTCCGTTGGTTGATTGATCTGGGAAGACGCTGTCCTAACTAGAACGGCGGGCAGCATTACCCAAGTATAGTATGTGGTCCAAAACAAGCAAACTTGAGGTAGCATCGCTCTCATTGATAATGTACAACGCAAGGGTTGAATTGGACAATTTTCCGGTGACAGCCTTGTCAGAAGTCATTATCTGACTTATCTAGTCAGAATACAATGCAGCCCGACTGTATGTCGTAGCCGAGGGGTACAGACATGTTGAGCGAATGGCCATCAAGTACCGTCCAGTAGAAACAAACAGGCGTTTTCGGGTCCTTCAAATCTAGATTTGATCGCTCCCCAACCGGTCGTTGCCAAAATAAATCAGCTGTCTGGCGTGCAATGAGGTAGTGAGGTCACGAACGGCGAAACACGTAGCTACCAACCCCACCTTATAATTGCAAGACCTCAAATCAGATGGTGACCGATCTGAGAGAATATTGGCCATGACGTCCAATGAAAACTACCAACCATCATCTTCCTGACCATGCCGAATAGGCTCTTCCCGCATCGCATTTTACCATGAAATACAAGTTTTCATTACTCTACAAGCAAGAAAAATCCACCACCGATACGGTTCGCGAAATTTTATACACAATACATATTTGTCATCACTGGGCCAACACAGGCGGAGTAGCTACATAAGGATGGTCAAAGGTTTCGCAGGACATTCCAGGTCTGGCCTCGGGTCTATGTACATCATAATTCCTCGGAGAAGTCCAATTCATCCATGGCTGCGGATAGTTCACATTCGCTCGGATCCTCAACTTTCTTGTCGCAGACGCTTTCCGTGGAAACAGTCTCTTCCTTCCCTTCCGCGGCAGAGATGCACGCCTGGAACCTGAAGCAGCTGATGAGATGATCGTTCGTTAGGCCCGACGCTTGCATGAACGAGTAGATGATTGAGGGCCCCACGCTTCGGAAGCCCCGCCTAACCAGGTCCTTGCTGATTACGTCTGCTTTCGGAGATTTCACCAGGACTTGACGAGGGTATCGGAATTTACTGATTATGGGTTTATGATTCACGAAACTCCATATGTACTTGTCAAATGAACCAAACTCTTCTATGACCTGGCATCAACAGAGCCTGCAAAGAGTTAGTTGCCACAACACACACAGCCGATATTAGCTATAGTTATGTTACTTCCCCACGATACAGATACATAGTTGATTCTGAGTTGACCAACTAAGCAACATGTACATTAGTCGTATGAGTAAGAGAGCAGTATGGAAATGGTTTGTTTTATCTAGATCAATCAGATTTAGGAGAGATGAGGACCACAAGTCAACTACTTTCACCTAATCAATTATGATGGGAAGATCACTAAAACTCCACTAGAAGACAATTGCTTGTCAAATAGAAGACACGATGCCTGTGGTCCCAAATAGTATGAATAGCATGGACCAACCGGGACATATGCTTGAGGATATTGATGATAAAAACTATTCGCACTTGTCAAAGACGACAATTAGGAGAAACCTTAACAGCTCGCAAGAGATAATTAAACTGGCACCTAATTGAGCACCATTGACTTCAGAAGCATAATCATAATTTAAGTGGATAACCCTTAAAGTTTATCCAGCTCTGGCCACGAAGGCAGCTTGCAAAATATAAATGCAAGTGCTAATTTACCTTGGTTATTTGACGTGCATTCTCAAAGATAGCACGCAATTTTAATTCTGACAGAAGGGAGCTTGCAGCACTTCCTGGTGCTACCATCTTCTTCTCATTCATCTTTGAAACAGCGAGTGGGTCAAAGTCAGCAAAGACTTCTCTGATCATGCAACAAAATAGAGAGAATGGTCAAGTAGTAAGCAGAGACTATGCATACAAGGATTGAGACATTGACGGTGCCATAACAATCCAGCTAATTCATGGAGTAATTATCAATTGGAATTAACATAGAAAAGCACCTAAAAGTGTGTCTTCTGCTCAGAATGGCAGGCCATGTAAGCTCAGAAAGGGCGCCAGAGAGGACAAGAAGCTCAAACAATTTCCTGCATGTGGACAACAATACAATATTAATCAGCTGTCAACAAAATCTTATGATAGGTGTCTACCATCATGCCAAACCAACAAAGCAGATAGACAGTCTACATCCGCATCTTGACATACCTATCATCATGCACCGGAACTCCCCATTCTTCATCATGGAACGCAGCATAGCAAGGCTCTGTTGGAGAATTGAAAATAAATTAGCATCTCATTCCACATGCCAAGGCAAAACTCCATAGTTACAGTGGATCTATTAACATTAAGGAGCTCCCCACAAAAAACCGAAAGGATTGAGGACTAAAGGCACAGAAATTTAACACATTGGTGAATCGAAGTGAACTATCTACTCAGACTACAAGAAAAGAAGTTGAATAAGGATTGTGATAAACCTAACTTACAAGTCTCACTTAGATATCCCCATACACAGTCAAGAGACACCAAGTAAAGACATAGATGTATTCCATTCCAACCTCCAGAGAACATCTTGAATCTGTCCTACCTTTACAGTCTAGCACAACCGAGAGAACGACCAGTGTCTAAGGTCAAAATAACAAAAGATGATTATGCCTAAGGAATTAATAACCAAGAGAACAACCATTTTGATATACATAGAAAAGAAAGCGATATCAATTGCTTAACAATGTTGTTCAATGAAAAGCCCAATGTATCAGTTACAAAAGATACTTTATCTAGTAGCTCCCAGGAATTAATTCATGAAAGATAATGCTTACTTGCATTTTAGGATGATTCAAGGCAGATGCATGGGTCTATTGATGATGATCTTGCAATTTTAAGCAACCTCTCGGCTGATATCTAAAGAACGGCTTCTTTTACATGGGAACAATTTATTCCTCAATATTGGCTAGTTCTAGTATAAAGAGACACCAGCAATTGAACTGTAGAAACGACGAACAAAACTTTGTACAGTGATCTTTCGCAGGTGCATACTTTTCAAAACAATCATGAACTCTCTTTTATGGTTCTACATCAAATGAAGGACCACAAGGACCTAATACTGACAGACCTTGTGCTATTGAATGGTCTTGCATACATGGCATTTCTCAGTGAAATTCATTTGGCAGGCCTACTCTAACCCCATTAATATACCACCATTAGACAAAACATAGATTAGCTAGAGCTCTGCAAAGACAAGCACATACAAGGTTTATCCAAATCCAGAACTACCAAAAAGTTGAGAATGGATGCACCTGTATTTGGGGTCACCCAAGCACAAGTCTTTTTCGCCTGTGGACCTACTGGAGGTGGAGAATCTAAACTGCCATCAGAAACAACACTCCTTGGCCTCGAAACAACAGGCTTTCTTCGATACCCGACACTACTTGATCGAATGAGCCTTCCAGTAGATGCCCGACTATGAAATGACTCCGTAGAGGCATCAGATGAGCAAGAAGCATTCAAGGAAGAGTTAGAATGCAAGAGCTGCTCGTGCCGCCGAAGTACAGAGGAACCATTGGCAGGATGCAACTGGGGAGAGGATGAAGCAACTGTTGCAAATTGAGAGGCCTTCTTTCCCTCCGGAGTTCTAAACTCATCAGGTGACTTATCCTTCTTTCTCAATGGCTTTGAACTGGGTTTCCGGGCACTCAGAGAACTTGCCTTGTTGCCAGCTGGACCTAGTATAGGTCTAGTCTCGGAATCGGCCACATTCATCGACCTCACTCTGGGTGCTCCAGACATGAATACAATCCAAAATTCCTCAAAACTCGTTATTTCGCTTTTCGCCCCGAAATTAGCGATCTCATCCAGTTATCTGAGCTGGTGGGTTAGCTCATATGCACGAAGAGTACAGCGAACCCACCGACATTATCCACTAAAACCCCCATCTTGCTTATGCTTATGACTTAATAAATCAGCTCGTAGGCCATGAACATGGATAATAACTCGGGTTTTTCTCTTCCAGCAACATCTAATTACCAGAACTTTACGCTATCGACTCAGATCTCCTGCTCTAAGCCTCCAGAAATCCACAAAACCGTACTGACCCACTCTGAAGAACCCACATTAACAGTCATCGACTCATACAATAGCTCCAAATCAGCTCAAAATATCCAAGAGGAGATACTACAAACCTTCGGGAGATCTCAAAGTGGGTGAAGCACTTTCCACTGAAGCGAGGGGATTGACAGCACTTGCTACGTCAGCTAGCAAGTCTCGTGGTTTTATGGAGAAGCACTAGAAATGGAACCGCAAGGAGCCTTGAAACGCAGAGATTCCCTTGTGCATTGCGGGAGAGAGAGAGAGAGAGAGAGACGCTCTGCAAAAACAAGAAAAGAGGAAGATTTTGAAACTATGCCCTCTCCCCTTCAGTGACTGACCACCACTACGACCACATGGATAATTAAAGCTAACAACTTTCTCTGCAATCTTTCCACGCTTTCCTCTTCTTCTTCTTTCAAAGATGGGAACTTTCCTGAGAAAATGCTAGAAAAAATGGGGAAGCTTCGAATTATCAGGAGATGGGTATGGATCCACGGGATTTGTAAACCAAATCCAATTGCGTGTAGAGAGAGAGAGAGAGAGAGAGAGAGAGTGAAGAAGAAGACTATAGGCTCTAGCTAGCTTGGATTTCATGTAGCCGAAGTGACGGGGAGAGACGGTCGCGCCACCTGCTTTACCGGCTGCTGCCGGTTGGACTGACCATGCTTTTCTCTCTCTGTCTTGCCCATCCATCGTTGGTATTGCTGGACAAAAAATTAGCAGCAGAATTAATTTCTTTATATTACATTTTTTCTTCTTTTTTGGCTAAATTTTAAACTTTTTCTTTTTGTGGGGAATGTAAAAAAAAAGTGGGTCGCCCTAATCAAAATACAGATGGAAAAGGGCCTATCAAAAATAATTCTGGGATTTGTCCAAATTGACATGGGAGAGCATGATGCCTTGTAATGATTGCATGTGATCGTATGTATAGATTGCACATCATGATTCTGTGAAAGTCACCCAACTAAAATCAATTCTCGTCCTTCCTAATTCTGTAGAAAGAAATGGACTTTAGGTCGGATTTTAATTCTAATCCAAATTTTCATTTATCTCGTAAAAAATATAAATTTTAGATTATCTTTCAATTCTGGCTAAAGTTTTTATCTCATGAAAAAAAATATCAACTTTAAGTCATTCCTCAATTTTGGTCTAAACTTTTTTGTAATCTCATATAAAAGAAGAAACTTTTAGTTGATACTCATGTGGCCTCCGTGAAGTTTTCAATCCAATCATGCTGTTATAGATTTGACGTGTCATTCTATGTGTACCTGATATAAATCTTCATAGGAACTTGATGAAAGCTATAATTGGATGCCAATTGAAATTTGGAGTTTTTTCATGAAAGAGAAAAGATCGGGTTAGAATTGGAATACGAGTTAATGTTGGTAACTTTTTATAAGACAAAAAAAAATTGAGACACAAGATAAAGTTGGTTTTTTTTATGAAGTATAAAAAAGTTAGGGCCAAAATTAAAATTTGAGTTAAAGTTGATACTTTTTAAAGAAATTGGGCCATACTTACGAAAAGCAAAAAGCTAGGCACTTGTATGTGTAGCTGGGGTCAACATACATATGACGAGGGTGTTAATTATTGCGTACAAAATTCATATCTTTGGCTCTTAACCTTCTTCTAATTTTGTGCTGTAGTTTCTATTATTCTGGAGATAAGGGTTATGGCATTTACAAGCGCAACTTTTTTTCTCTAGGATAATTTTTAGTGCACACCGAATTTTCTCTCTTTCGAGTAACTTGTTCAATTAATCTCCCCGTACTTGCACTTCTCATGGTTTCATTTCGAAAATTTGGAATTCGCCATCGAATTCTGAGCAATGGTGTTATGTCAAACCAAGATTTAAGAAATCTGTAAGTAATCAACTCTTTAGTTCCCGAAGGTTCTACACACCATGAAAATGCAATTTGCTATTTTATGCATGTCTTTATTGCGACAGATAAACAAATAGATAAGACATATAATTGATTTTGAAGGGCTCTTTGGTTCAAGCAAGCTCCAAGCTCCAAGCTGTACACCAACGAACCCTTACTCAGGCCAGCATTGCTCGTTCTTTTGGGACCATCTCAGTTACTCGTCCAAAATATATTTAATATTGGAGGATGAATGATTAAGAAACATAATACATAATTAATTATCTTGTCACGGTCAATGTATAATTAATTATATTCTATATCATATCACTACAGAATAATTTAAAAAAATCAAGCATAATAGACACAATCATGAATATAAATTGTTTAGATCATATCAACGCATCTATCTTGCTTCTACCGTTTTCAACTGAAAATTAGGTGAACATTGCATTGACCAAATAATTTTTTCCAAGATGATTCCTTTTTCTGTATATTAATTTTAATCATTATCGAGTATCCAACGGTCAGAGAAAAAAGGCATTTCATGAGCCCGTATAAATTAAACCGTCAAAGAATTTTCTAAATATCGCGTGGAGTGAGATTATAAATGCCTAAAAATTTCTATGTAATTATTCTATGCCGGATGGGTTCACTTAGACTTTCCATAGTGCTTCTGTAGGGGAGTCATTTTTTTCTCTTTCCAAAGAGTAAATAATTCATCAAACTTTTAGTTTCAAATTCGCAAGCCAAAAGTCAATTTCTAGTTGAATTACTTTTCCTTATTGAATCACAACAATTTATATCAACAAATAAGAATCAAATCCTGTGCTATAATTGCATAGTGTGGGTATATTTTTGCATTTTGGTTAAAATTAAATTAACACTAAAGTGTGATATATAAATATATATTTCCTCATTAATATTCGAGAGTGCATCGACATTGAAACATCAATGTATATTGTTGTATTTTGGTTAAACCAAATCAGCTCCACAATGTGTGTTCACTTGTTTGATCGTTTGAGTGCATGGACATCGAAGGACATGTCAGTCATGAAGAAAATTTGTTGATCTATCTGTCAATCCTAGTTATGGAATGGACGGAGAAGAACATCGGTAAGAGTGAAAATTCCTAGTATTGCTCAAGGATTGGACATAACTTATATAAAAAAAAAAGTTCCTCCAACGCAAGAAAGAAAAGATAGACAAATAACTATGGAAAAATTTTACCTAACAACTCTCAACCATAAATGTGGATTAAGCCACACCCACCAAAATACTATCCCCCATGCATTTAGTTTAATAAGGCCGAATGCACTAAAATAAACTTCAACTTCAAATCTAATCCCGATCATGTCCCAAACTTTTTTGTTTCATAAAAGCTCTCAATTAAGGTCCAATTCAAAAATTGCCCCAAACTTTCCTTTTGTCTTAGAAAAAAAAATTGACTTTAGGTCTGGTGTTGAATCTGCCCATATTGGTTTTGCCTTAATAAAAATTCACAAACTTTCAATCTATTCTCAAATTTACTTATGTGGTCTAGACCCAATTTAGTATATCGATAACAAATCCACACTAGCAAGGTGACAAAGAAAATCATCTCTTAAATAATAATAAAAAACTTTCTAGGATATGAAATCAATGATGATAATGGAGACTTTCAAATGAAAGAGCTAATGCGGGTGGATTTGGGCTATAGTATAAATAGATGATTTTTTTCTTAGACAATGTAAAATTTGGGGTAGAAATGAGCTTAAATTTGAAGTTTGTGATTTTTTTTTAGACAAGAAAAAATTCAAGACAGAGTTGAGACCGGACCTAAAGTCAAGGGTTCTTTATGAGATAAAAAAATTTTGGGGCAAAATAGGGACTAGATTTGGAGTTGGGATTTTTTTTTTTAGGAAATTAAGTTTTCGCATTTATATATGTATCCAGAAGTATTACATTTCTAACTTCAAAGCCAGACCCGATGTCTTCTCTGCGATTGTGTCCAACAAATGATGGATTTGTACCTTGGGCTCTGTCTAGTTTGGTCTTCATGCCTTGCCTAAAGTTAATAGTCCTCTTCTCTAAGCTGTATCTCTGCCTCTGCATGCCATGGTGCTCCCTCCAATTGCATGCCCGCATTGCCCAGAAAAGGAGAAGAATGAAGCCTTTCTTGAATCCAAATAGGTGGAAATAATGTCATGCTCATGCAAAGACCGATCGATTATGATGGTTAATGGCTCCCAATCGCGCGAGCGAACTTCATGCGCGTCGGCAATTGTAATTATGCCATAAGTCAGCCGCATAATACCTCCTCCATCATATTAGGCTGATTCAACACATTTTGCCATGACAAAAGCTTCAAATTGCGCGCCGCCTTAATAGTAACTTCTCGAAATATATTGTTTTTTTTAGTTCAAGCTTTAGACAAATCAAGAGATACAAGTTCACATTATTTGGATTATTGAGTCGCCCAGGAAGCAATAAAATCTAAGCACCAAGGTGACTTTTATGTCGCAGGCCTAGTGTCGACATCCAATGAGTATGCCTTGATCTTGACGTTATGCTAAAAATCTATAAATAATCAAGATAAAGAAAGGGTACTTCTCTGAATTTTATAAAAATATGGGATAAACTAAACTAATTGTTATACCACTAATGAAGCTTAGCCTCCTATACCTCGTCACATTATCAGAGAAGTATGCATTTAAGAATGCTTCTAATCCAAAAAAAAAAAAACATAGAAAAGAGGAAAGAAAAGTAATGAAAGCAGCGAAATTAGTGTGGTTAGCTTCCAAGTATGCTAAATCCAACATATATCTATTGGGTCGACAAATTAAAATTATGAGAACTTTTATTGTCGCAATATACTTTATTACAAATGGAATGGAGCACGTGTAACATGATTTTTCGAATTAAGAAGCATATTACATTATCTGCGCTGGGAAATAAAGTGTGTGCACTATGAGTGCTTGTACAATCTCGTACAATGCTCTTCTTCTTCTTCTTTTTTATTTTGTTGAGAAAAATCAAGATTTGATTGGGCTGAAAAAGAAGAAGAAAGAAACCATGGTAGATGCGTAATGAGGACGAGAAATCGTAATCGTTATGCCATTCATTTCCTGGGCATCAGTGGTCTCTAATGTGCTTTTCATGATGCCAATCAATCGTCTCAAAGACACAAGTCACGTTTCTTTTTTGTCCTTACATTTGATTCCTTAATGAAGGGAAAAGATAAAAAGGTACAGGCAGCATCGAACTGGCAGGTGTTGGGTGGATGCTTGGTGACGTCTCTCTCTCTCTCTCTCTCTGTGTCCAAATCCTTTGATTGATTGAGGGTCCATTATAAATAAGTAGAGACTCTGACACTGGAAGATGGCCGCCATTGCTGTGTCCTTGGCTTCCTCATTTGCCGTGTCTACCTCGTCGTCCCCTTCTTGGCTGTTGGCTAGATTCCGCGCTGCTTCAGCTTCGAGTTTCCGGCTTTCCTTCGCCGTCTCGCCGCCCTTTTCGTTCTCGAAGAGAGGGAAGCTCATGGCGCACACCCTCGCTCGGGCCGCTCTCGGCCTCACTCAACCTGCCAACGTGGATGTCCCCAAGGTCTCCCCCTCCTTCTCTTGTCTCTCTGTAAAGTTGCGATTTTGACCCTTCTGGTCTGCTTCTTGAGGGTTTAGAACGGATGGGTCCTTGAGTTTTGCGGATAAAGGCCCTGGCTTTGCGTTGTTCTTGATCGTCCGTATGTCCCCGGTTCTTCTCAGCAAAGTTGTTGACTTTGCTATGTTTTATGATGATCCGCGATTTGCTTGAATTTCAGTGACAGAACTCGTTTCTACTATTGCGATTGTTGTTTGTGCGATTGTTTAATGGTACTGACTGTGTTATCTGTTCGTGAAATTTCCTGCGAGAAGATTGCTTTTGCTGCCAAAGACATTGATGTGGCGGAATGGAAAGGAGATATACTCGCGGTTGGTGTCACCGAGAAGGATATGGCCAAGGATGAAAATTCTAAGTTCCAGAACCCTATTTTGGAAAGGCTCGATGCACAATTGAGTGGCCTTTTAGCTGAAGCCTCTTCAGAGGAGGATTTTACTGGAAAATCTGGCCAATCAGTAGTCCTCAGGCTTCCAGGCGTTGGCTCAAAGAGGGTCGGCTTGATTGGGCTTGGCCAATCAGCTTCAACTCCCTTAGCCTTCCGAGGTCTTGGGGAAGCTGTCGCTGCTGCAGCGAAAGCTGCTCAAGCTAGTAACGTCGGCATTGTCCTAGCCTCATCTGAAGGGTTATCTGCTGAATCGAAGCTCACCACTGCTTCAGCAATTGCATCTGGTATAAATTTAAATCAGTATTGTTTGCTGCTTCTTGGTTTGCATGTCATTGTGCTGTGACAATGATCATGATCAGAGGTGCGATCAAGAAAATCACTGTACAGTAGTTTGGGTTCAAATCGATTGTGAGCTTGTTCGTCTTGTGTAATCATGCTCATTTATTTGTGAATTGGAAAAACTTATGGTAAATCACTTGTACACTATCGTAAAATGTGTTTTTGTTGCTGTAAACATGTCCATTTTTGTCTTGAATCACAAACGGGCTTATGAGTTGTGACAATTTTATGACATGATTTATGGTACATTAATGTAGCTCATAAAAATGAAAATATAATTCATCAATGCTGTTCTTGGAGGAGTTCGGTTGGCTTGATAACTTTTGGATTGTGACAGGGACTGTGCTGGGGATACATGAGGACACTAGGTACAGATCAGA
The DNA here is from genome assembly GCA_019926035.1 of Melaleuca alternifolia. NCBI lineage: Eukaryota > Viridiplantae > Streptophyta > Magnoliopsida > Myrtales > Myrtaceae > Melaleuca > Melaleuca alternifolia. Next base: position 1,685,305 of record JAGKPW010002538.1, on the reverse strand, counting down.
ATCCAAGAAAACAGCTCTTAAATCTGTGGACATTCTTGGCCTTGGAAGTGGACCTGAACTAGATAAAAAGCTCAAGTTTGCTGAAGATGTATCTTCTGGCATAATATTTGGAAGAGAGCTTGTCAATTCTCCTGCCAATGTGCTTACCCCTGGTATGTACAGCAGCATCCCTTCTTTCATGTTGATTTCCTGAGCTATATTGTTGCTTGCAGATATTCCTTTTTAGCTGCTTGGTGGTACAGTAAATGTAGAGTTCTATTCTCTGTTATTTTGCTTATTTTTCTTTTTGATGGATGATCTTCTAATGAAGCTCCCATTTAATTTGTTTCCTTAACTTTTATTAATCAGCTGTACTAGCACATGAGGCATCAAAGATTGCTTCCACATACAGCGATGTGATTTCTGCAACTATTTTGGATGCCGAGCAATGCAAAGAATTGAAAATGGGATCTTATCTGGGTGTTGCTGCAGCCTCTGCAAATCCTCCTCATTTCATCCACTTATGTTACAAACCTGTTGGCGGACCTGCCAAGGTGAAGTTAGCTTTGGTGGGGAAAGGATTGACTTTCGACAGGTGAATCTAATTTATGTCTTTGGGTATGCCATGGTTTAGTATCCAGAAGGAGATAAGACACCGAGCTGTACCAACTTCCTTACCAGTTCCTGAAAATTCAAGCTATAGTTCATGCTTGGATGTTACGTCATGTGATAATGAGTCTATTTGTGTGAAGATTGCTTTGTTGCTTTCTCTGAAGTCCAGATTGCCTGATCCACTGCTTTGATTGAAATATCTTGTTGCGTTGCTATTTCTTATAATAACTAAACCGATGATATCCTTTTGTGTGCTTTCACTGCTCTGGTTTAGTAATCTGTTCTGAGAGTATGCTTTTGATAATACTAGTGGTGGCTACAATATCAAGACTGGCCCTGGTTGCTTAATTGAGCTCATGAAATTTGATATGGGAGGTTCCGCAGCAGTTCTTGGTGCAGCAAAAGCAATTGGTCAAATTAAACCTCCTGGAGTTGAGGTAATTGAGTGTAATTTTTTTGCTCCGGTTGTTATTGTAAGTTATGAATTGGTGTTACAGGTTCTGCTTCTATTTTGCTGCTCCATATCTAGTTTCTCTTATGTTGATGTCTTGACCAGTGCTACGAGTACTGATGGGTGTACTTGGTGTGCAGGTTCATTTCATTGTTGCTGCTTGTGAGAATATGATTAGTGGAACTGGCATGAGGCCAGGTGATATTGTCACAGCCTCAAATGGAAAGACAATTGAGGTATATTGTTTTTGTCGTTCTGTTCGGAGTCATATTAAGAAGAAGATTTCAAATCTATTCATATCTCTTTATGGTTTAGTTAGTTTATTTTTTTTCCTGCCTTTTAACGTAAGTGCAAGCTAGTTATAATTTTCATTACTATACTTCCATCTGGAATCAGTGAGTTTTTCATGTTTGAACATGCATATGTACATGTTCTAGAAAAAAGGAGTGCAATGATCACTATTTGTCCCTCTTTAGTTTCCCTGCATCAGTAATTCACTGACGAAGTCTCTTTTGGTACTGCTTTGTTAGGTGAATAATACCGATGCTGAAGGAAGACTTACACTTGCAGATGCTTTGGTTTATGCTTGCAACCAAGGTGTAGAGAAGGTACTCTGCTTGATTTTTTTATCATAGTTTTGTTTTGCTGCTTATGTGTGCTGCACTGCTAAGAGACAGAGAGAGGGAGGAAAGAATAAATCGCTAGCTAATCTAACTATAAATATAGGCAACGATGAGCCATAGGAGATGATAGAATGTGTCAAGTTTGTGTTGACAACAGCACTATACAACAGTTCAAGTTCAGCTGGTAGGTTTTTTTCCCCCCCTTGAAAACCAGTGATGATGCGTTCATTGATCTCTAGATGTGCTTTGAGGAGGAAAATTAGCGTCTCAGTGATTGTCTTTGGTTTAACCGAAGTTGAATTGTCTCGCTTGGTTCTAACATTGAGAATTGTAAATCATTGGTTGGACAGCTAATGTTTGAAGCTGAGTGATTGTAGCTCATTAATGTTATATAGTAAACACTTCGGAAAATCCGATCTCCTTTTGTTTTTAGCATGCACTGACTTTTGCAAACACTATACTCTTTTTGTCCAGATAGTGGACTTGGCGACATTGACTGGAGCCTGCATTGTTGCTCTTGGGCCATCCATTGCTGGTATGTTCTGTATATGGATTTAAGAAGTATATGTTTGTTGGGTTCAACTATCATTAGTATGCATATAGCCCATGAGAAATATGAGTGAGGCTTGATGATGACAGATTGCCTGTTGCGAGAATTGTGCATGATCTAGAACCAGTTTAGTTGAATCCCAAACTTACCCAAGGTGGAATAGCAAGTAGCGCTGGCAATGCTAGACATGATGAGTTTGCATGACATGAACGCGGAATTCGGTAAAACACGAGATATGCAAAGCAAACCTGAAAATGACACAATACGACACGCCTAACTTATATGTTGACATGAGTTGACACGTTTTCTTCGTAATTCAATTATTTTATAAGTAGAATCAAAATTAAGATATTTTAGACCAGCATGAATTATAACACAGTTATGACACACGAACATGAATTGCCAGCCCTACTAGAACGAGAAACAAAGAGTCCGTATTGGTCAAACTTTTTTATATCAACAAATTGACGCATTCCTAGCATCACGAGCCTTTGATGACACTTAATATTGTTATTTATTTTTTGATGCCGAAATTTCCCCCCTTGTAGGCGTCTTTACTCCTAGTGATGACTTAGCAAAGGAGGTATTCGCTGCATCGGAACTAAGTGGGGAGAAACTGTGGAGAATGCCATTGGAGGAAAGTTACTGGGAATCAATGAAATCAGGAGTCGCTGATATGGTGAACACAGGAGGCCGGCAAGGTGGTGCAATTACAGCGGCTTTGTTCTTAAAGCAGGTGTGTTCGCAAAATAGTCAGGGTGCTATAAGGCGCTTATGCTTCCATAAGCGAATAGTATTTATGTTTCGGGAGATCATCTCCTCAAGGGCAGAATGTTTAAAAACTTTGAACTTTGGCTTGCAGTTTGTCGATGAGAAGGTTCAATGGATGCACATAGACATGGCCGGTCCTGTTTGGAATGACAAGAAAAAGGCAGCAACAGGATTTGGCGTCTCGACTCTCGTAGAGTGGGTGTTGACAAACTCTTCTTAGACGTGCTAAGATATGCTGTTTAGAGCTGGGTCATCACCAATAAGCTGGAAAAAGAGGGAACTTATTGGTGTCTTCGGTTTTCAAAGATCACTACATGTATGGGGAGGAATGGAGGGCCTCTTAGTGTCAAACCAGTTTTCAATTCGCCAATCCGTTTTTTCTTCGTTACAGATGAAATAATGCATAGTCTGCTGCATATCAGATGCCATTGCTTGCCTTTTATTTTCCTTCCCTCATTTTTCGTCAACTTTGCAATGCACAATCTGGGCACAGAATATCACCCATCGGGTGACTTGCTAGATCTGCCACTAAAAGGAGATAGAATCTTGTTGATAGCTTGGGTTTATTGCAAGCGCAGTCTATCCAACGGCATCGCCATCCTTTGTATCACCTTGGATGTGTTTTCATCAAGGAAATCTTAGATGATTGCTTCTTCTATCCCTAGTAAGTCCGTGAGGTTATATGATAACTCAGAATCGTTCCACTGGTGTGTTCTCGGGATGATTACAAGCCGATCTGGGAAAAGAAAAAGACGAAAGACGCACTTTCTGCTACTTCCTGGCAATGCTTGGGAAAGTGAAATATACTCAACTTTGACCTGATTGCATGCTTTCTCAAGATCAACTTTGGATATACAGTGTGAAGTCGTGCCAAGAAGCATCAAAGTTTGGCTTAGCGTAAGGATTCAAATGGCGCTAACCCCATCTCGATGCAACTGGTCAGTAACGCGTAAAAGTCACATGAACAACATTTTTTATTATGCTGTTTGCCTGGATTAAAAAAGAAAGTGGGAGAACTTTAGTGTTCGCATTACTAGTTTATACAGATCACAATCTTCATAATTAAAGTATTGGGTCCGAAACATTAGATAACTCATCCAGAATGCTAACAACTCCAAACTAGTGATGTGAGGTTGATTAGAAAATTAGAGTTGCCACCAAACGCAGGTTTAGTTGGGAATGATGGAGGATTGATCGGATCTGTGCCAAGTGATTTTCGTACCGGCGATGTGACCGACCAACCAATCTTAAAAAATTGTTTTTTATTTCTTAATAGACTAATGCATTTGAAAATTGAGTTCTTGTTTTTGTTGACTCAAAAGAAAGGTTAATCTTGAAGATCTGACTTACGCTTCACATAGCTAGCGTGCCTAATAATCTCCAAGAGTCGAGAAGATATCAAAAGTATATTTCAGTTTCCTCTGATTCTTTGGATTTATCTGTTTTTTTTTCTCTCTCAAGATTCCAAAAAGATTTATACTTCTCCCTAAAGTATGAGAATGCATGCCCATTCTTTCACCAAAGAAGTAGCTACCAGATTGCCACCATTGGGTGCAGAAAAAAACTTGCAAAAGTGGGATTGCTTGGGTGATCTTCTTCTACTACCCAGCAGCTAGTTCAATCCATCACCGTTAAGATAGTCTTTCTACTCTCACTCTCTTTTTTGATAAATTTTCTTTGCCATTTCCCTTAAGAAATGGTAGTTCATGAGCAGAAGTGGCTTACCTTTGGTTAATCTTTCTAAGAACCAAGGAATGCAAACTTACTGTGGGTAAATACATCATGTATAATCTCTCACTCGAGCAAATCATAGGAGCCTCGGCCGGTCAAGCCACGTGAGACAGAGAAAAGAAGAAAATTGTATTTTTCTTCTTCTTCGTGATCTCGAGTTACTTCCAAGCGTTGACTTCAATCAAGACCGCACATCCCTCCCGCCCAATGAAATCGGACGGCAAGACCATGCGGTCAAAAGAATAAATCAATTTCTGCTTCATCGTAAGTCCCACAGCTGGTGCTGGGCTTTGCAGGCGGTTTTACGCTTCTCGTTCTTCCCGAGCTATATTTCTATTCAAGAAAACAGCCAAAAATTTCTTCTTTGGTTGGTTCCCCCAAGAAAAGGAAGGAACCCACTTGATCACATAGCCTAGAAACACTCCTCTTGGAGTGGGAATCGTCAGGTGGGTTCGATTCGCTTCTGATTCTGACCATGGGGAAAGCTGCTCCCAGTCAGCATCTATGGATCTCTGTTTGCGTATTGCTCTTCGTCCACGCTCGGTCCTTTTATCTTCCCGGTGTTGCTCCTCAGGAGTTTGAGAAGGTGAATCCCTTTTATCGTGTCTCTGTTTTATGTAAGATGAAAAGATATTCTTGCTTGTTTGTTTGTTGCGTATGTTTGAAAAGATGGTTTCTTTACAAGGGTGCATGGTGACGAGAACGTGGGCTTGTAGTCTTTTGGTATCAGTCTGGTGTTCGATTTTGGTGTCTATGTTGATAGAAGAGGGATGGATGAGCGCCTTTTTTCGATTCATATGTAAAAGTCGTTAATCTAAAGCCTTGGTTATATTGCCGATACATGTCTTGCCACCTAACGAAATAGTTTTGACAAATGAATGAAGAAGGCTGTCGACTGTTGTTCTGAGTTTGACTTGAATTTTTTATACAAGTGGAGTAGTTATTTGCATAAAGTTCATTCATTTTATTCCCCTTTAAACGATTGACCCGGAAATCAAATGGATGCTTAAATGCTTAAGTGTTCGCATCTTTGATATGGTGTTTCCATGTCCTGTTCCTGGTTGTACCAACTGGATATAAAGCATAGTATGATTCTTGCTTGGGTCTTTTGGTGCGAATTTTCAGGCTCTAGTTTATCTTAAATGGATGACACAATTGGAGATCAAGGGAAGTAGTGTAATTTATTTAAAAAAATGTGATGAACTTTTTTGCAATCTGGGGACTGGCCTCAATCTGACTGGTGAAAGACAACTGCACATTGCATTGAGATTTTAACCTTTTTGCAAATTCGGATGAAACACATCATAAGCTGGTTTAGAAAGTCACAAATTTTTTTTATACTAGAACCGTTACTTCTGACACGTAGTTATCTGGTTGATGGTTTCGATAATAAATCTCTCACTAAAGTTCACCGCCACCATCATAATGATCTTGTTCCTTGCTAGATGCTGGATGATAGTTAATGCATCCGTTGCTAAATTGCCATCGCATTCTGATCCTAATATTACCGCCTTATTTCCAAGGATTGCCGTTCACATGGCTATCAGGTGAATGGTTTCCTTAGGAAATTCCTCACTAAGATGGATTGATGTAATACGGGGCAAACATATTATAGCATTTCACCATTTTCATGGAAAGTATCTTATTACATCTCTCCAAATTTTGTGGACGAAAGTCTTCATGTGCACATATATTTATGACTAAAATGAAGGGCTCATATGCCTGAAGTGTGTGTGTTGGAGAGTGAAGGGAGTCCTTAATTTCTGAATATCTTACTTTTTTCTTGAGGGTTTTTGGTATAATTGATCGAGGGCTCAGAAATCTTCTTAGCATTTCGGAAATCAATTGGTACATTATGGTGTAAAAGTGTAATCTCATCATGTGCAGGGAGAAGCTTTGACCGTGAAGGTGAACAAATTGACCTCGACAAAAACACAGCTTCCTTACACCTTTTACTCCCTTGATTACTGTCAGCCTCTTAAAATTGTTGATAGTGCGGAGAATCTTGGAGAAGTTCTTCGGGGTGATCGGATTGAAAACTCTCCTTATGAGGTAGGTTATCTAAGTATGTGTATATTTATGTACAGACTTACCTGTAAAACTTTTTAGATAGGATAGAGCACATTTCTTTCTGATCACCTGATTGCTTCTTCTTATCACAGTTCAAAATGAGAGAACCCCGGATGTGCAATATTCTTTGTCAAAAGACTCTTAATGCAAAAACGGCAAAAGATTTCAAGGAAAAGATAGATGACGAGTACCAAGTGAACATGTAAGCACCAGTTAGTATAAATGCATGCAGAGCAAGAATTGCTGTAACTTCATCTTCTGCAACTGTAAGATGACACGCATTGCTGGCAGGATATTGGACAATCTCCCTTTGGTGGTTCCGGTAAAAAGGACTGAACAGGGAAACTCCATTGTGTATCAGCAGGGCTTTAATGTTGGCTTCAAGGGACAATATGCCGGAGTGAGTACCAATCTTAGCATTTTCTCTGATTTCATAAAATTGAAAGAGAACAAAGTAGGTCTTAAATGTGCAAGCATTTCTGGCTATTTACTAAGTAAATACTTTATTTTTGCAGGCTCAGGAGCAGAAACATTTTATCTACAACCACTTGTCGTTCACTGTCAAGTTTCACCAAAATAAAGAAACAGGGGCCACGAGAATTGTTGGGTTTGAGGTTAAACCATTCAGGTCATTTTCTACAATCACATACCAAACACCAAAAGCTGATGCTAGTTCTGTTTATTAAACATCTACCTCAATGATTGTGCTGAATCATCTTTTCTATCTCTATAGTGTCAAACATGCGTATGAAGGCAAATGGAGCGAGAAGACTACGCTAACCACATGTAATCCTCATGCAAAGCGTGTAGTTACTAGCTCTGAAACTCCTCAAGAGGTCGAAGATAAGAAAGAGGTTATATTTACATATGACGTTGATTTCCGGGTAAGGCCCCCTTTGTTTACCATCATGAAATAAGGCCACACATAAAGGAGTGTATTTCAGAATACTACTTTGGCTCAGTTTCAGTATGTACGGTTTCTTCCTTCTCTTATTTCTCAACATGTATGCCTCACCTATTGTTCATTTGCAGGAGAGCGACATCAAGTGGGCTTCTCGATGGGACACTTATCTTTTGATGGCCGATGAACAGATACACTGGTTCTCTATAGTCAATTCTCTGATGATTGTCCTGTTTCTCTCTGGAATGGTGGCTATGATTATGCTACGTACTCTCTACCGTGATATCTCAAAGTACAATCAATTGGAGACCCAAGAAGAAGCCCAGGAAGAGACGGGCTGGAAGTTGGTACACGGGGATGTGTTCCGTCCTCCTGCCAACTCGGACTTACTGTGTGTCTATGTCGGGACAGGGGTCCAATTTTTCGGGATGATTCTCATCACCATGATCTTTGCTCTTCTTGGTTTCCTCTCTCCTTCTAACCGAGGCGGTCTGATGACCGTAATGGTCCTGCTCTGGGTCTTTATGGGCCTTTTCGCAGGATACTCTTCAGCTCGTCTATACAAGATGTTCAAGGGAACAGAATGGAAGAAAATTACTCTGAAGACGGCTTTCATATTCCCCGTGACTATTTTCGCTTTATTCTTTTTCTTGAATGCCCTAATTTGGGGCCAGAGATCCTCTGGGGCTGTGCCTTTTGGGACCATGTTTGCCCTAGTGGTGCTATGGTTCGGCATTTCAGTTCCTCTCGTGTTTGTTGGCAGTTATGTTGGCTTCAAGAAGCCTGCCATCGAGAATCCAGTAAGAACTAACAAGATCCCGAGGCAGATTCCGAACCAGCCATGGTATATGCATGCCACCTTCTCGATCCTAATTGGAGGCATACTTCCATTTGGGGCTGTCTTCATTGAACTCTTCTTCATACTTACTTCGATTTGGCTGCACCAGTTCTACTACATCTTTGGGTTCCTCTTCATTGTCTTCCTCATCCTCATCGTGACATGTGCTGAGATCACGGTCGTCCTATGCTACTTCCAGCTGTGCAGTGAAGATTATGAGTGGTGGTGGAGATCGTATCTCACTTCGGGATCCTCGGCTCTATACCTCTTCCTCTATGCAGCTTTCTACTTCTTCACCAAGCTCAATATCACGAGACCTGTTTCTGGGGCCCTCTACTTTGGTTACATGCTCATTGGGTCATACGCTTTCTTTGTGCTGACAGGCATGATTGGTTTCTATGCATGCTTTTGGTTCACGAGGCTAATCTACTCATCGGTGAAGATCGACTAAACTTAGCTCCACACAATCAACAGGTAAAGAGCTTTAATTGATTTCTGTGCAAAGTACTTTTAGAGGAGGCATACAGAGTAATCAGCATAAAGAATCGTTCGTGGCGTGCTCGATTTTGAACCCTAAATTGGGTGCCATGCGATACACCTCCTTGATATCATCCTGGTTTCTTTTCGTTCTTTTTCTGATTTTTTGGTTTTAGTATACTCTCTGGCGGTTCTTTCTTGTGAAATGTAAGAAAGGAAAACATTTCAGGGCATTGGTCAGCAGTTTATGCAGTCAGGTGATTTATCTCTGGAAATTCCAGAAACCTTTCTGGTACTTTCGACTGATTTTCTTCCTCGTATCAATTGGTTCCGACCAGGTTCTATCTCCTGAACGCTGCTTAAGTGCAACTTTTTCAGATTCATCTTGTATTGCTGGGACGAGTCTTTGGTGAAAAAGCATTTGTTTGTTATGCATCGAGCGACTATTACGTCAATGGCTCTTGACACCCTGCCGCTTGCTCGAACAATGAAGTTTGTCAGATTCAAGGACACATTATAAGTCATGCCAATACTTGTATGGTCTGGGTTCCATCGTGGTCGTCGTCTTATGGGGAATGAAACTACTTCATTTGCAGTCGACAAGAATATGTTTCATTGAAGCCCGCTATCGATCGGTAGGGAGCTCTTTTGAATGCTTGTTGTTCGTCTAATAATCATTTTTAGGTACGACTGGTGATTAATCGACGCCCGTCGAGATTTCGTGATTTAAGTAAGGGCTGAGAGATATTGTTTGGCAAAAGCACTAAGAAAGGTCGAGAAATCTCCATGAAATTGGTCGAGAGGTCATTCATGCATATCCACCCTATCTTTAGATAACCAAAGTACCCCAAGTTTTAAATAGAACAGCGTCGATAGCCGAACAGATTGTTACGCTGAAAAGACAATGAATCATCGACGTTTTCATTTGAGCGACTAATTCCAAGTCGACAAGCATGAGAAAGATGACTTACCCTAATGTATTTTCAAGGAATAGTGCACGAAATTGAAATAGATGGTCAATCGTATGTCCTATCGTTTTACTTTTGAAACCTAATCATGAATGCATACTTCGATCATATTTATTGTCTTCAAAGATCTAGCGAAACAGGATGAGCAATTGACATGTATATATCTTTACCGATTAACATTTGAAATGACATAAGGCTTGACTCTACGTATCGTACCGACACTTTAGTACTTACAAAAGAATAAAGAATAAAGAGAACATAAAGAATAAAGAACAAAGGGCCACGCATACAATGACGATCTTTATTGTTTCTTAAACATTAAGAAGCAAGAGGACGATCCCAACGTACTAATCGCTCTTAACAGGAGCAGACAAAAAAGGAAAGCCAAGAATTTGTGCAAGGAATGACAAATGAGAGAACATCATGAACTTTTTGGCAACTCTCTCGGGAATCGGTCTACTTATGAGGATGAGTATTCCTAGGATGCGCATAAATTCCGGTAGTGACCTTGGCGACGTCCATGGCCGAGGCCGCAGGCTTCTTCTTGGTGAGCATGACCGCATAACCTAGAATGGCAGTGACGGTGACGCCCCCGATCACTAATCTCAGAGGTCCCACGGAGAGTTTCTTGCGTTGGTGTAGCACTTCTTGCGCCGCGCCCGCTGCTTGGTTTGGGATTGCCATTTTTGCTCGCTTTTCTCAAAACAATCTTTCTACGGCTTTATTTGCAGTAGCTGTGCGATTTTGTTTGAAGCTGTTGTGTGTTGTGATGTGCAATGGAATTTCGCTTGGCTTTGTAGGAATTTTTCTGGGGAGTGTTTGTGGATGAGAGGAGAGAATGTGAGGGTGGCATGAAAGTTAGGGCCGGAAGTGAAGGGATGATGAGCATTTTGACGTTTGACTAGCACTTGGTGGCAATCCTTTTATTAGGTTCAAAAGTTCCCCACAGTTTTCTCCCTTACTTCTTTTAGAACCTCTAACTTTGTGCCATTTTATGCGTGGTCAAAACCAATAGATTTGTGAATATTTCCGACGACTTATATTGGCACTCGAATAGCAATGCGACCGAGGAAAAAAAGAAGGGTAAGAATCTTTGAAAGGTTAAGAGGGTATGGCGGGAAAATTAATCGTGTAATGTGGACATGAGCTGGTGGCATCTGGCCAAATTAACTACATTACGTGTTGGCCAGCAAATCATCCCCACCAAAACTATTGCTTTTGGTCCTAATCAGACTCTCTACTCCTTGTGTGTCTTTATGCCTATAAGTAGTATATGAGCTCATTAATCTCTAAAAACAACATCAAGGATAAAACTATCATAGGGCACTAATTAGTGGTCACGGTCGCTCTCACCCCCGCCGTCATGGTGCGCACGGAGGGAACGGTCACAGCCATGATGGTGGACATGGAGGACCTTGGACATGGAGGTTGGTCATGGTGGTTTCATGGTGGTTTCAGACATCGTCTTTACCCGCAGCCCGGACCCCCTAATGGGAACATGGGGTCCAGCCGTTCGTCATGCTTATTATTGCCCTTATTAGGGGATGGGAACCACATGTTTTGTCCATCCATTATGTGATTATCATCTATCGTGTGTCGTCAACCATTGGATGCTTGTCTTGATTCATAACCACCTAGTGTACGTATCCATCGAGTGCAAACTTGTTTTTGAAGCTTGAATAATGCCGCTTGAAAGACTCGTGAGTATCGCAAGTGTGATTACGAACTACTTCGTTACTTTTGATAGAGTCGAATGCTAAGTTGTGTAAGTGTGAAAGTGGACAAACTTTCAATTGTATCTCTCTCTCTCTCTCTCTCTCTCTCTCTCTCTCTCTCTCTCTCTCTCTCTCTCCCAAATTAAAGAAAAGTTCCTTTAGGCTTTAGCTAATTGGTATGCTTTTAAAATAAATAATCACTAGCTATTGTAATCGTGGGTAATAACTATGTCATCCACACATAAAAATAGTAGAATATACTCATGAGATATTTGTCGAACAAATAACTCATGATCATAGGAATTGAATGTGAAGCTAAGACATTCTATTGGTTGAACTAAACTTGGAAAGTGACCTGTTTTAGTCCATATAATGCTCGAAGCAAGACGCACTTTGTTTGGACAACAAGAGTATCGAGAAGAACACTCTATATTTATTTCCTCAGTAAGGTTGCTATTAGGGAATGCATTTGTAACATTCATCGAGAACACAAACCATCGCTTACTAAAGGCGATAGCAAGAGGTCAGATATATATGCAACATGAGCAAAAATCTCACCACAGATAATTCCATACTTCTAAAGAGATCTAGTTGAGCTTTGTAGCATTTCACAATAACATGTGCCTCTGTTTTGATCTTCCACACCCATTAACAACTTGCAACAGACTTTCTAAGGGACAAATCAACCAACTCGTAGGGATGAGTTTTGTCTAAAGCTTGTAACTCATCTGTCATTGGTTATTGCCAAAAAAGGATCAATAGTAGCTGTTCTATATGGCGGGGCTCACCAAAAGACGTAATGGTGCAGTAACAATGGAAATGACAAAACCAAATATGAGTGGAACAATGAAGAAGAGAAGAGAGAACGACCAAGGGTGTATAATATTCATATAGCGCAAACATGTCAGGATTTGCTTAATTGGTGTCGCTAGAAGTACTTGCATCAAGGTTAGGAGAAGGTAACTCCAGAGATGAAGGTTTGGGTGTAGCGTCAAGCGTATCATCTTTAGGGAATAAATCCACTAAAGGATTGGTAATTAAATAAGGAATAATAGGAGGGTATTCCAAAGAATGAAGAGACGAACATATCCGGTGTTATGAAAAGGTAAAATAACAAGACATGTGCAGATGGCTAGAGAATGGATTGCAACATCTATACCCTTTTTGCTAGATGACATACCTAAGGCAGCAACATAGACGACCGCGGAGTTTTAACCTTTTGTGGTCAACTAATAGAAAGATGCACAAAGCAGGCATTGCCAAAGGCTTGAAGAAGATTGTAGTTATAGACATCTCCATACAAGTGTTGGTGAGCAAAAATGTCACCTACATGTAGTAACGGAGTATGGTCGATGATGTACATGGCAATACGTTGAGACTCTTGGACAACTATTGTGGACAGACGAGATATGGAGAATCTTCTGAATATCTCTAATATACAAAAAGAAAAGGATAGTTGTTATGGCACTGGCATTCACAGTCATGCGCTTAATTAAGGATCACTCTCAATATATCATCGCTACAAACCCAAAAACCACCAAAAGACTAGATTAAGTAATAATGGCGTTCCATTAATTTCTGTAAGATGATGCTGTAGACCGATTATATTTGTACCCGTCAGATCGAGACTCTTTGTTCAACGAAATAATAATACCCCAAAAATTCAAGATGCAAGTGTTGATTAGGGCACTAATCAAGTGTTTATTAGATTCCCCTAATTAGGCACTAATTTCTTTGTTAGAATTTCCATGAAACCACAACAACTGATCGACAAGTGAAGCTAAACTGCAGCGATTTCGACTGTGCACATGTGCAGTCGTAATCCGTGCAGCAATTTCCAAATGGAATGAAGAGCCGAACTCACATACGACCTTTTAATGTAATAAAAGGTAATTTCGACATCTAAAGTTACTTGAAACAATGTTCATTTCGTGACACTCAATCTAATAAAGAGTGTAACCTTTAGGAGTTCTACCAGTTTTTGGCCATTTTCGCATTTTCGGCTTTGCGGCAATGACCAAGCTCTTTCCTACTAGAATCTCACCCGAGTGCGGCAACAAAGTTAAAATCCTTGCGGTCCAACTTGCACGACAAGCTATGTCCCATCGTTTATTATTTCCAGCACACAACCTTAAAGCCAAGCACCCGCAAGTTTCGGGGAAGGAGCAACGTTTACCGAAAAGAAGCATTCAACGACAATGACCCTTGCCTAATCCTTTGTCCGATTTCTGGTTCAGCATCGATCCCCATTTTTTTTGTTATTGTTTTTGTTAATCTGGAGAAACCCCTTCATTTGATTGGATCTGATATAACCTATTGGTATATGATAGGTCAAATATAACCTTTGTGGTCCAAACAATATGGCTATTATTGCGAAAAAGCACACGGTCAACAATCAAGTAAACAGAATGAGAAACTAAATTGAACATCGGATACCTACTACACGAAGAGATTAGCAGAAGATAGCCATATAGTTCAAGCGATATACTATTTGAGATCAATCAAACTCTTCTAGTGTTTCTCGGTTCTAAATACATCCAATAACTCACTCGATTTTTACCCTTCATAATTTATATAAGAATAATCTCTCGATTTCATAAAAGGATTACATGAGTACTTATCACAAGAATTTAATCGACTTCCGCAAATTAAGCCTCTCAAGAGGAACTCTCGGCACCCTCTCCAATCTCTTTTCTGGCAGCCTTCCGTGCTCTCCAGCTATGTGGACCTCTTCCGTCTTCGTATTTAAAGAGCAAGTTCGGCAGAGGCATAAATGAAGCAAGAAGATAATGTGGGTGTGCCCATCATGAATCGACGCCATTATTGCTACTCTGTCTCTTTCCCTTTTGTCCATTGTCACCGGTGGCAATCTCTTTTTCCCTTTCTTAGCGAAGAAGCTCTCTCTTTCAATCAAAGGCCATCGCAAGTCTTTCTTTCTTTCCACGGTGGCGACACCATGATGTAATTGCCAGTCCATTATCGCATTTTTCACTCCACACATTTGCACAGTAAACGAGCATCCATACATTCCCTGTTGGGATTTCATGTGATAAGTATAAGCAAAGAGAAAACATAAACGGAGCGGAAATATTAACTTATACAATTATCTCCAAAGGCGTTGTTTGTGCGTTTTAATAAAAAATCATATCAACAAAAGGATTTCAACGAATTATCTCTCGTAATGTGTCCAAAATAGCTAGGTTCAAATATTCACGATTTGAGCCCTATAATTGTCAGAGCACGTTACAAATAATCAACACTTTAATTGTGCTAGCAATCTTATGTAGATAATATTCGCGTCTTTTGACTTCGATTCACAGTGATCATCAACGAGAGCAGAATCATTCTTCACTCACGTAAAAATTCTTTCTTTTTCTCTCGTGGAAAAACTGCACGCATACAAATTTTTTTTTTATTTTAAAAAAAAATGTTGCCATCAACAAACCATTGGCGGGGTTCAACAAACCATTGCAATGGTTTGTGGTTTGTTGACCGGACCACCGTCCAACGCACACATACACACGGTCGACAACAATTGGTTTGTTGACCGCGTGGTCAACAAATCACCGTCCAATGCAATCGTTTGTTGATCAGGTGGTCCACAAACCACCGCCCAATGCACACAATAATAATAATAATTATTTTCTATAATATTATAATAATTATTTATTAGAATAAATTATGATTACATCGCATGGGATATTATTGTTATACATTGCACTTAATAAGGAAACATATTCCATTTTGCACACACGTGTAATTTCATATGTAAACAATTTAGATGGATCAACGAACCATCAATACACGTACCCGTGAATCACAATTGTCCGATGCACGAGTCAACACTCGCCTCAGGTTTAAGGATTATTTACACATAAATTATTAACATTGACCACGTAAAAGCTTCCATAGTGCTAATCGTTCTATGCGTGTCACGTTTAGTGAACTTGTCTGATACAAGCACCTGTATTCTAATTTGGACATCTCAATACCTAATGACTTGTGACTTGTCATCTCCTTAATAATCTATGAAATTAAAACACACCGATCTCAACAAGATTATCAATTTCCACTCAATAATCCATTGACCAGGAATAATTTAAATATTCAGTTTAACTGTGCATCTGTCACACATATTCTTAAAGTCTCAAAAATGGATCCAGTCACAACTGATCTTATAGAATTATTCATCTAGTAATAATTGGACAAATGAATAAAT
Organism: Melaleuca alternifolia; assembly: GCA_019926035.1. Taxonomy (NCBI): domain Eukaryota; kingdom Viridiplantae; phylum Streptophyta; class Magnoliopsida; order Myrtales; family Myrtaceae; genus Melaleuca; species Melaleuca alternifolia. The sequence goes on along the minus strand of JAGKPW010002538.1, from coordinate 1,669,400 downwards.
ACCCTCTTTGCCATTAATTACATAATAAAATTGAAAATACAATTGAAAATCCTAACATGTAACTATTACATTATTGCTTTAGGGCATACATCCAACATTCTCATCGGTTCGGCACTCGTCCAATGACTTCGTACCTGGGACTTAAACTAACAACTGCACTGGACATGTAATGAACAAATGACTGCTTTGTCAATTCGATTTTGGAGATTAGGTTAAGCGTGAATAGGTCTTAGGTTGGGTTAGCCAAGACAAGAGGTAACGCCCTCGGTGTATTCAGTTTAATGATGTGATTCAGTTTCATAGAATCAAGGTTAATTTAGAGTTAGACATGGGCAACAAGATTGAGATGCTTAATCACGTTGCAGAAACTCCTTTTAAGGTAGATATATGGACCAGTAGTTGTGATGGATGCAAACGTAAAATGAAACTGTGAGTTAAAACTGATCTTTCTGTATATATATATATACACACACACCTTACCACTGTAATGGCATCACAAGTCTTGGTCAAGGTCATTGTTTACTTTGACGGACCCGCTTCCAAACGCGTCCAAATAAAAAATAATTTTGACCAAGACTTGTGATGATATTACAGGGAGAAGTGGTAAGGGGGCCCATCGTAGACCTGTCGCGGCAAAGGCTTTTGTCCCATCTTTTAAGCACTGGCCTGCCTCTGCCTTTATATTAGAGCGCCTCAACGTACGCCTGAAAATAGTAGCTCTTCATCGCCATAAACAATCACAACGCATCTCCAGGTTAAAGCTCACACCCGCAAGGAAAACCTTCAGCACATAAGCATGGAAGCCGGTCATCGTCATGGCAAGCATCCCGGTCATCATGGTGTCCACGGGCATGGGCATGGCAGCAGACACGGCCAGAAGCAGGGAAACGGCCAAGGACACAAGGAGGGCCACAGCCACAAAGATGGACATGGCCACGGACAGAAAGAAGGACATGGCCACGGACAGAGGCACGGCCACGAACTCGTCCTTAAAGGGAGCCATGGCCATAAAGAGGGACTCGGCCATAAAGAGAGACATGTCCAGGTACTCGTCCCCAAAGAGGGACACGGCCATAAAGAGAGACACGGCCAGGTACTCGTCCACAAAGAGGGACACCGCCACATGAAAGTCCACGAAGAGAGACACCGCCAGGTACTCGTCCACCAAGAGGGACACCGCCAGGTACTCGTCCACCAAGAGGGACACCGCCACATGAAAGTCCACGAAGAGAGACACGGCCAGGTACTCGTCCACAAAGAGGAACGCCGCCACATGAAAGTTCACGAAGAGAGACACGGCCGGGTACTCGTCCACAAAGAGGAACACCGCCACATCAAAGTCCACGAAGAGCGACGGGGCCACATAAAAGTCTACGAAGAGCGCCACATAAAATTCCAGGAAGAGCAACGCGGCCTCATGGACAGACATCGTGGTGATGGTCACGGTCATCGACATGGACTTACAAAAGGTCAGTCTCCGCCAGCATTTTGCCTGGCTATGAAAATCCAATTCTAATCTCAAATAGATCCATGAAAGGGCCGCCGCTGGTGGGTTATCAAATCTGTCCTCCAGTCGTCATCTGCCCGCCACATCCCCATTAGCCTCTACCATATTAACAGTTGGGTAGCCGCTACTATCTGATCATGGCAAGAATAAAGCTTCCTTGAGTTACTTTATGTAATGTTATGTGTGAGGTGTGCGTATGTGTGAAGTAAGTCACTTGTCTTATCCTCAAGAAGACAAGGTAATTGTCCCTGTGGTGTTTAATAATGTGTTTTTCATGACCTAAATCTTGCTTTCTTCTCTTGTATCCTTTTCATTGGGTCAGAGCACAAAGAAGTAGATGTTCTTTGCATCGGATGTTATGGCTCTCACCTCATCGTAGCTGTGTATAGGTGATAGTGGATTTGGACTCACAATTTTTCACAATTCTTTTTTAAAAAAATCTAAATCTTTTCCTTTCGGCTATGTCATGTAAGATAGGATCTTCATGCTTGCGATATTAGGTCAATTTTGGTCGAAAGGATTATTTTGATAAATTATAAAAAAAGGGTTTAAAAATAAAAACTGAGCAAGTTAAAATATTTAGATTTGAATTGACATATGTATAACAAATTAAGTAAATTTTTCAAATTATCTCGGAAGAGATTATGTCCATTCGACGTTCGAATTCACACTAGCCATTATCCCGATACTGCTTGTCGAGAATTAATCCTTTCTCTTTTTCTATTGCTCGTGATCTTTTCAATGGACGTCCTGAACGTGCTTTTACAACCTTGTGGAACTTGTCAAACACGTTTGTCCTGCGAAAGATGAGAGCAAGAGCCGTCAACTTTGACTACCACGCCTTTGAGGCGCCTACCAGCTGTCCTTACGTTCATATTATTTACATTGAAAACCATCATGCATTATTGAACTATGAGAATCGAATCTGAAGAAACCCATTACTTATTTTGTCACAAGATGACGGGATGGCCGGTGGCAACAAAAACTAAGGAATTCGGTTTCTTGGCAACAGATTACATTATAGTATTCAATGATCTTGCGTATGTTATTTGAAGACCTTGTGGTTTCAACTATTACCCCGAAGCCAGCGCAAATAAAATTCGAAATGAATAAGATACAATGAGGAGGGAGACTTGAATATTGTACTAGTGGAGAGTAAAAATATTACATAGATAGTATGTAATGGGCACCACATGGACACCATCACGGAGGCCACCACATCCGTGAACTTGGCTAGGCACATTATGTGGATGGATTGGGTCGAAAATGGTCCGATTCAAATTTGACTCATGATTTTGATATTTTCTTTACGAGTCAACTCACTTAAATGAATAAGGAACAACAATATGCAGAAATTAATATGTTCATTGGCGTTTGACTGGCCAATGTCTACAAAAAGAGAACTCGTTGTGGTCAAATTTGAACGTAAACCCACGTCATCGCATGATGACTAAAGCTGTTGTAACAATTTGATTTGCGAATGGGAGAGCATAATGAATTGGATGCATTTATGATTATAGTTTAGAAGACCAAGTACTAATGGTAACAGATCAATCACATTGTAGTTTCTCCGCAAAGATTCTTCTTCGAATAATTTCGATCTTAGTTTCCCGAATTGCCAGCAAGGAAATGAATAGTCGCTATTTGCTATATATTAGTGCTAGGATTATGACCATTCTAAGGACTTATATTGGCATACTAATATCAATGTGACTGAAAGAAAGAAGTGTAAGAATCTTCTTAAGATTTGAGCGTATGACAAGAGAATTAAACGGGTAATGTGGACATTTATTTAGTCGCATCTGAACTTATTTTAAAAGGGGAATATATGGGAGATCCGGAAGTCAATACCGCAGTGGTGCCAAGAATAAAGATATCTTATACTACAGCTGCCAAATTAAGCAAATTATGTGTCGACAACCAAACATAATCAGCATATTTTCTATGTAAATCCACATGAAAGAGGAAATTACTACAGGGTACTAATTAAAGACGAGTGGTCACGGCCACTCTTGCCGCCGCCATCATGGTGGTAATGGAGAGAATGACCTCGACTACGGAGTTGGATATGCATGAAACAGCCACGGCCACAACCATGGACATGGAAATGGCCATGGACACGGTCAGTACCCACCGCCGGAATGACCTACGGGAGTGTGGGCACCGGCGGTATCTCATCCTCATCCTCCCCTTTTGTTATCGCCCTTGTTAGGGGGATCAAAAACACATGTTCTACTATATGATGATCATCTATCATGGGTTGTCTGGTCCATAAGATGTCTGTCTTGATTAATCACCACATACTACGTATCCGCCAAGTGTAAGGTTGTTGTTTGAAGCTTGAATAATGCCGCTTGAAGCCTTGAACAACTTGTGGGCTAAGTATTGTGCAAGTGTGATTGTGAACTACTTTGTCTATTAAAGGATAGTTCCTTTAGGCTTTAGCTAAATGTACTTCATTATGAAGGGTTTGTTTGGTAGGATTTCCTCCAAAAGATTATGTAGATTCATTCTTACATTAGCACCTATGATCCTTGGACTATACTTTCTTAATTGAGTGAACGAATGATCGGTCAGTGGTTTAATTGAGTAGAAATGTACTATTCAAGGTTATACAGACACTACAAAAAAATTGGTTTTTCGCTACGACTTTTGTGACGGGAAAAATGAAAAAAGTCGTCGCTAAAGTGATTTGGCTACGAACTTAGCGACGACATATACTCCGTCGCTAGTACGGCGTCGCTGAAGTCAGCGACGGATAATATGGTAAGTCGTCGCAAATTTGCTATGAACAACATCCGTCGATGATATCGTTGCTAACAGCACGTCGCAAAAGTCGTCGCAATTTGTGACGTACACTAGCCGTCGCTAAAGTCGTCGCAAGCTAGCAACGGTGCAATCCCAAAATTTCGTCACTAAATTCTAGTTTAGTGTATTGTCATGTGCATAATTGGCGACGAATAATTTCCATCGATACTTTTATGTCACCGAAACTTGTCATTAGATGACACGGCTGATCATCCTTGGAACATTTGCGACGACGTGTACGTCGTCGTAAACGTTGCGGGAAATTTAGCTAGTCACAAATATAACAAGTCGTGGCAAAATTTGTAGCCATATTTGTCGAAAGAATTAAGTAGGTTAGTTAGGACGTACCCTACTATTTGCGACGAACGTATATGTCCGTTGCTAATTAGCCATGTGTTTTACTTATGTCCGTCACGCATTAGCGATGAGCAGCCATTGTCCGTCGCTAATTGGTGACGCATGTCTTTGTTCCGTCGCTAATTGGTGACGCATGTCTTTGTTCCGTCCCTAAGTGGCGACGGTGTTACATTAATTCGTCACTAATTAGTCACGATTTTGCTTATATCCGTTGCTAATTTGCCACGGACTAAAGTATGGTTGTCGCCATTTTACATCAATTGGCGATTTGATTTTGTAGACCGAATTCGGTCTTCAACGATATTACTGATACGCTGTTTGTCACTTTCGTTTTGAGTCGAATGATTATGAAGCGATTACAGATAGTACATCTACTGAATAGGACCTGGAATGAATGGGATAATTTCTGTGTAACTAAATAACATGAAATGAAAATACACATTGTTGCCTTTCAACACAGAAAGCCAAACATCAAGCTAAATTGACATTAGTTGTAGCAAGTATTCAACATTAAACTGAAGTGCAGCACAACATCTTCAACTAAATAAAACAAGGATCTACATTTTAACATAAAGTAAATTTTTTAACAAAAAATTACTTCAAGCAAAATTGGAGAATCTGCATCCTCATCTTCCACGTTGCCACCATAACAAAAAGGACCTACCATCTTGTCCACGCAATATGAGTCCGACCTGATCAGATACGATATAGTCTAAGTATGTAAATAGCAACATTGATAATAATAGAATATCAATTCATAGAATCATATAATCAGTAGCTTCCATTTTTAACATGAATCATACCTGATTAACTAAATAACAAGCTGTTGGTTGCTGACCTTGTTCAAGTAAATCTTGGCAGCATCGTACTCTAAAAAAGGAAAAGCCAAAATCACCATATAATGTCAAAGGATATCACTTTTTCATATACATCAGGAATAAATTTATAGTTCTTACTCTACTATATTTCTTACTCATTCAGTTGATTTCGTCAGCTGGCTCAAGCAAACTGCCAAGTTAAGCACCATCAAATGCAAAAAGCCGTTGCAAGTCAAATTTATCCGTAAGGCAGAAACTATAATTCGTGATCGCCAGCTTTAATTGCAGCAACAATCCATACATCATAAACAGGTAAAATATTGTCGACAAACCTCATCGTCGCAGCTTATAAGGTGTGACCATTCCCATCATCATCTTCTGCAGCATCATCATCAAACCTCTCACTGCCATTGTCCTCTTCACCTATGGGATTAGACGAAGGATCCTCATCATCCTCGATGTCCAGGTGTCGCAAGATACGTTCCATTTTTCTTTCTAGCTTAACGATTTTTTATTCCTTTCGAACAAGTATCTCTTTCAACTCTCTTATTTCCTCCGCCATTTGCGCAACATTTTGACCCATCCTTGAACTAGATGCACCTGAGGATGATCTTGCGCCGACCTTTCTACAATGATCCCAACCCAAATACCTTCCCTCTTTTTACCCCACCTGACGCCTCAATCCATAATGCTGTATGATCAACTTCTTGAGACCCTGACGCACTGACACCATCACCAGATGTAGCTCGGATAGAGCAAAGTTCCTCAAACCTTTCCTACATTAACCATATTTAACGAACATTAACTAATTAACTTCATATAACTTAACATAAACATCACGTTAACATTTAAATTTTTCTCCATTAGGCTAAAAAATAGAAAGTTCACCAACCTTAACAGCTCGAGCTCTATTGCTAGTCCATGTCTTATCTTTTTTTTGGAACACCCGTTCAAATGTTTGAATGGCCGTCGGTTCTCTCCCCAATTCCTTGGCATACAAAATATAACATTAATGAAAATTAATCTAAGTACCTTAACTAATAATACAAACAAATAAACTTACCAATCTTCTTTTGTGCTCCCCGATGTTTATTGATCCACCAGCATATGTGGCTGAGCCAGCAGTAGAACATAAGGCTCGATTTAGTTTATTATGTTCACTGGACTGCCTATGCTTGTGAGTTCCCCAAGATGTCATCATTTCCGTCCTATTTTCACTTGAAATATAGTGTGGCTTGGCTTGTTTTTGCTTCGCTTTATTCATCGCATTCCTCATGTGATCACCGGCCTTCTTAATAAAAATTCTTCTAATTTCATTGTCAACCGATTCATCCCAGCGAAAATGCCGCTTCAATAGATCAGAAAATCAATTTATTGTGTTTGTCGAATGTATTAGCTTGTGATGAAATAAAATACAAATTTACTTACCTTGAACTCATCCCACCACAAATTCTTATCGACTTCTGGAGCGTTGCTATATGTAAGATAAGGCCCCCTCCAATGATCGTTAATGATTTTATTAAGTTCCCTCACAACATAGTTTGCATTTGTAAAGCTGCAAATGTATCAACTATGTGTTTAGTTGACATCCCATATATAAACATAAAAAAAAAAAATTAATCCACCAGCCAATTAAAAATGAATGACTTACGAATAGCCATATGGTCCTATTAACTTCTGTCCCTCTGAATCTTCAACCATGTCTTCCACCTCATTCGATTGTTCCGTTGAGTCAAGTGGTAATGTCGTTTCGTCCGCTGAAGAAGGCGGTTGTACAGTCATTTCAATTCTCCTTTGATAAACTTGCGCAGACATATTATGACTTGGGTTGACATCCCTGCCAATATCTTCTGGTGGAGTTGTATGTGAGGGTGTATCAATGTGTGTATGCTGTCCAGCATCATCTCTTTCTGGTTGAGGTGTATGTGAGGGTGTGTCAATGTGTGTATGCTGTCCAGCATCATGTGTTCCAACAATCTGAGGGGTAGATGCAATTGCAAGGGATGTCCAAAGGGTCGGTGACGACCCCGATGAAAGGGAAGGGGTGGTCTCGGCTATTCTGACTCCACCTCCTATACGACGTCCCCCAAATCCTATACGACGACCTCCACGTCTCTGCAATCGGTGCACGAAAAAGGTTAGACAAGTATCACTAAAAATGTCCACACATGTATTAATCTCCATAATGTATAAGCTTACCATTTTCAGCTTGATAGTACAAGATAAAAGATCGTGAAGCGATATCAGACTTCAATAATATCCCAGCCGACTCCTATAAGTATCTAATCATCAAACAAGGCAAGTGAATCTTCTGCTTTGCTTCCTCCTATCAGTTGTCCAACAACAAACACAGATAATAGTTAAAAAAAGTCAGTTTGGGGAGGTTGCTGTGAGTTTAGTAGTATAACGACATTCTGAAATGGTAAACAAGCAATTTGATACATTTAATGACAAACTATATGTCAAAACTCAAAATTTTCGGTTGCATTGTTTTATAAAATGTCCAAACCCAAACAAATGTACACAAATGCTCAACCTAAGTGATCACAACTTCGCTATGTGCACAGCACCAGCTGCACATCCCAATCAAAACTTCCATTTTATGGATGAAATTATATTGCAGACTCAAACCGTGCCTGCGACTTGCAACAACCCTAAATCTTCAATTAGCTTTCCAGCAAATGAAAATCTTGTTGCTCATGCTAGGAGAAATTAGGACCTTCGCCAAAAGAATAATACAAACGAGCGTCTGAAAACTATTCCTTCTCCAATTGAATAAATCAGACATTAGAGGACATGAAACCCTATAATCTACTCAGAATACAGGCACGACCACATTCTAAATTACAACAGGGACCAATACAGACAATCAAATTACAACAGCGACGCGAACAAAAGAATAATATGAAGACATACTAAACGTAAAGACATTTGACAAGTATCAAATGAACTGGCAACCCTACCTGAGTCGAACAAATGTTGACAAAAGGAAACCCTAAACAGACCATACAATCGGCAGTAATTGGAGACAAAACCAATAGCCACAGAATGAATAAGAAAACGATGAGTACAGAAGCTTTCATCAATCCATCAAAATCATATAGAGTAAAGAGGGTACCTTCAAGAAAAGCGTGTATCCTAAGGAGGCACACGAATTTGTCGGGCCCTCGTGTTGCTATATCTGCCCTAATAAACCCCCCCTTTTTTTTCCTTGTTATGAAACTTCCAAAAAGACCGTCGAATAGACAAGAAAAAGAGCGTCGAAAAGACAAGAAAAAATAACTGCCTGTGAGCGGCGGATGGGTGGAAGAGAACTCGACGCTGGTAGAGGATGAGCGGCGGAGGAGGAGAGGAGCGGCAGAGGTAGAGACGTTCGGAGGAGGAGACGACCGGAGGAGGAGAGGAGTTGTGGAGGATGAGACGACTGGAGGATGAAAGGAGCTGCGAATGAGGAGACGACTGGAGGAGGAGAGGAGCTGCGGAGGATGAGACGACCAGAGGTACAGATGAGCGGAGGAGGAAAGGATAGGAGCGGAGGAGAACACGACCGGAGGAGGAGAGGACCGAAGGAGACGACCAAAGGTGGAGGATAGCTGCGGAGAAGGAGGCGACCGGAGGAGGAGAGGAGCTGCGGAGGAGGAGACAAATCGCCGAGCCCTAAACCCTAACAGACGATTTTTCACCGAGAAAGGGAATAGTCCGAATGACTGAGAGAAAGTGTTGACCGAGATAAATTTACGGATTTTAGTGACTACAATGAATTGTCCGTCGCTGAATAACGATGCAAAAGAAAGTAACTGTCGCTGATCAGCGACAACCAAGAGCAAGACCGTCGCCAACAAGCGACGGTCAACAAACGACCATCGCCAAATAGCGGTGGCCATCAAAACAACAGTCGCCAAGCAGCAAC